>JAJOOR010021166.1:0-46831 GCA_036250505.1 Solanum acaule | reverse complement strand
ACAATCTAAGTAATTCACCTTTCATACTTGAGTTCAAAGAAGAACCAACCTTCATACCTTCTTGCCCTTCATGGGACATTCATACTTCAATTACCAAATGATTCATAACCAATACATAATACAAGGTAATCCAAGAAGTAATAAAATACTCAACATCAATATAAGCAATTGACATAATCCCTTCATAGCCTTCAAGGCTTCATTCAAAGACTCAACCCTAATTTCATAGAAATTATACTTAACCTAGGGTAGAATCATCATACAAACATGAATTACATAACATCACATTCAATTTATAGCCTTCAATCAATATCCAACACAAACTAGGGTTAGAATTAGGAAAAGAATGAGAAACATAGGTCTCATGGGGAATTTTTCAAGAAACCACCAATACAACATAAATTAATCCATAATTGTTCATATAATATCAATCAAAGTCAGATTATAACATCAATTTCACTTTAGAAATAAGACCCACATTTTTGGATTGAAACCTAGAAATTGGAGATTTTAAAATTTATCTTGAAGGGGCCTCTTGGGGAAAGGAATCCCAAGAGTGATAAGAAACCATACCTTATTGACGAATTAACCACGAAAATCCAAATAGAAACCTTGGAGATTTTTTCTTCTTCTTGAAGCTCCAATCTTCTTCAATGGAGTCCTTGAGAAGAGAGAGAGAGTAGAGATAAGGAGGAACTGTAGGTTTTGATCCTTGGGGTTTTGTGTCTGAGTGATAAAAGTGAGGTAAATTGACTTAAAAATCATTATATACACGTCCCCTAAAGTACCCTAAGTACCCCTCACTTAGTTGGACTCTTTAATGAAGTAAAAATCAATTTCTGCATTTTCGTCGCGGAACAAGTCCTCGACGCGGAGCCGTTCCCTGAAGATATTTGGAATTAAATTTCGAGACAGTAGAGGCCACAACACGACCGTGTCGCAAACTAAATTTTTGCTCCTTGGGGGAGCTAGTCCGCGACGCGGACCTATTCTCTCCAAGTGCAATTTGCAAGCTGCCTTGGCAGCTTGCTTGGCCAAGGTTGGGGTCCTCCTCGGGGCCCCTTAGGGTGGCCCCGGGGCGTCATATTCAAACGTTTTGATCCTATAAGCATATATTTACCTAATTTAAACCTTTTTACAATATTATACCATCATACGACACTCCCAAACCTGCCCAAAACCTAAGGACACACTAGAACACATTCTTCTCTAGTTTCCGGGCGTCATGGTCGTTTCTTGACGTTTAGACTTTTACTCTTCCAAACCAAGTCAATTGCATTAATTTAGGTTTAGAAACATCATTTTAACTATTTTAAGTCATTATTCATAAGGTGAGGCTCTATCTTAAGTCATAGAATTTTTGGGGTATTCCACATGTGTGGTGAGGTGTTACTTGAAAGCATGTGTGTGGAGTCCTAGAATTTTCCTTGTTAGTCTAATAGTCTACCTTGGTAAATGTAAGGTGTGATCTTGGGAAACTATTCTAAGATGGAACCTAAATTATCATAATCCTCTGTGACTACCTTGTGAGGGTGTGCATCCATTTTGGCACCATTTGATCCTAAACCATCTGTTGACAAAACCAAGCTAAATCCTCTTGTGCTAAATTAGCTCTATCTTCTCACCCAAAATCATTTTTAAAATATTTTTATGTTCGAGTAGCCAACTTAAGCCAAAAGACTACGTTGAAGGTGTGGAAATAAAGGAAGAATTAAAGCCAAGTGAAGGTTAATGAAGGAGGAATTGGGACTCAACTTTGAAGTTTGTTACAAAAAGAAGGAACCCGTCATAAAAAAAGAAGAAGATAAAACATCATTCTGATGAAAATTGTTGAAAAATTGAAATGAAAAAGAGAAGTGATGAAATAAAGGGGATTCCAAATAAAATGAGTGAAAAGTCAAAGTTTGAGTTCTCAATTGGAAAAGAACGAAAAGAACTTGACAAGAGGTGAAGATGATTGCAATAATGCTTAGAAATGGTGAAGTCACTGAGTGTAACACCTCAGATTTGAAAAGAAGGATAATTGCAGGTTTCTAGAAACTGGTGTCTATACCAACAGACCCACCGACGCACCGTATGTCGACTTACGAGCCATAGGTTGGAGCCGTCGGTGGAAAGCTAAATAATTTTTAGAATGTCATGTCCTAGTACCCATCTAAGGCTCCCTAGGATGATCCGTTTTTCAATGTGTGAGTCATAGGTAGGTCTCGTAAGTGAGTCCCAAACTTAGTGAAATTTTGAGGGTCAAAGTTGGGACCTACCGTTGGCATGTACTGTATTTAAGTGGACCAACAGACCACACATTGCAACCATTGTTGGACATCCAAATGTAAAGCTCGAGAACCCCATCGATGATTGGACAGGATGGTCCGTAGGTAGACCTACATATCATAAATCCAACCGTTGGAGGAGGTCCGACAATTATTTTTAAAGGGGTTTTTTGGTCTTTTACCTAATCGTTTTAATCCAATACTATGTCACTTTTCCTTCTACCCAAATCCCTATATAATTATTTTGAACCCCCAAATCACCAAATTCAATTCACTCTCTTAAACTCCCAAAAGTTGATCAAGTTCATTGTAAGACCTCAGAAATTAGGAGGGTTAACTAGAGCCTAAACGTGAGGGTTAACATCATAGGTTAAGGGCAAGGGCCAAGGGTTTTGGGTGAAGGCATGTCTAGGGAGCAAAGGCTGCCTAAAACTAGCCTAGCCACTATGTACCATGACCACGAGGGTCTTCACGACCCGTGGTGGCCAGCACGAGTCGTGGTGCCACTAGTGGTTGGTGAGGCAGTGTACAAAAGTGCCCAACCCAAGGCTCCCATTCACGAGCCACTTCATGGCTCGTGGTCATGACCACAGACCATGGGAAAGCTCGTGGGGTTGCCTTGACCTCATGGGAGGCATGACAAGTTAGAGGAGCTACTAGTAAAGGGACCATGCGGACCACCATGGGCCATGGTGCCCTTGACGGTTCGTGAAGGGGCTCATGAAGACCCCTTAGGCATGTGGGAGGCAAGGCTTTAAAACCTAGATACTACCTCAACATCATGACCTTCACCACGACTCGTGGCCTTGACCAAGGATCGTGGGAGGTCTCGTGGTCATGCCATCTACTTTAGAGGCCAAGACCCCCAAGCCTTAGCCACTGCCCAAGGACCACGGGCAGGACCACGGCTCGTGAGGGCCTCTCGTGGTGCCTAGGAGTGGGCTGCCTAGTGAGGGGCGTTTTTGTAAATTCCCTTTTAATTAGTTATTTTATGGGGTCAATTTTAATTGTTCTATTTCACATATATAAATAATTTTAAGTCTTTAAACACTCCATTTACTACATTATTCCTAATGACCCAAATCAAACCAAAAATTCTTCTCCCTCACAATATTTCTCTCTCTAAAATCCTCCATTGAAGAAGAAGAAGAAGTGGAGGCTAGGGCTTGAAGAACCAAGGTCTTTCTTCTCAAATTTAGGGGAAAACTCCATTAAGGTATGGTAGATTTTCATATATGGGTAGTCTTCACCCATAGAGCCCTTCCAAAACTAGATTTCAAAGCTTTCAAATTCCCAAAAGTTAGGTTTTCACTCTAACCCATGGATTCCTTTTCAAAAATGATTTCAGTGACTTAATTGATTTATATTATGATTAGATTTATGAATTACTACTGTTTTAATGATGAATTACCCAAGAATCCATGGATATCCCCTTTTCCCTCCAAATTGGATCTCAAGTATGGGTATTGGTTGATACTAGTAGAATGTGATAGAGTTATGTATGTGGTAATTATTCCAATTTAGTGGATGTGGGTTTATTATGATGTAATTTCATGATTTTAGTATGAATATACATGTATTATTGATTAACCTAAGATTTTAGGTTAAAAATTGATATAGCCTAATGTTGTGCCATGAATGAGGCAAATTGAGGGGCAAGATGTGATCTTCTAAGATTGATGAATTTCTTTATGAATTGCCTTATATTTGATGACCTAGATATGAATTTATTATAAGTAAAGCTTGTCGACATGAATGAACTTGATTAGGGTTTATATGATGGGTCATGGTGCAGTGGTATTGTGATTGACTTTATATGATACTAAATGACTTTAATTGATCAAGAATGAAACATGTAGTTAGTGTACCTTGAGAATTAAGTTTACATGATGACGATGTGAGGTAATGCTTGAGTTTAAAGCTTGTAATATGAAGATGACTTCTAGGGCCTTAAGGGTAATAGCTAATATAAATGAGCTATGAATGGTGAGGCTTTTAAGATGGAAACTATTATGCATGTTGAATTTTATATGGTATTATTGTGGAAGGACTTTACCCACATGACCTATAATATTAGTACATGAGCTTATGCATGCAATGAATGAACTACTTGAATTACAATTATGTCCATGTCTAAGATGATGAATGATAGATGTGTTGATTTATTATGGTCTATGATGCTTGTGTGCAAGATATGAGAATTATGCATGGCTGTGATATTATGTACATACCTTATGAACACTTTGAGAGTGAAGTGTCTAAGATGAAAATGTTGTTGTTTTGTCATTTAAAGGACAATCACACACATACACCCCATGCATGAACATGATTATGTTGTATCTATGATGTTAATTGAAAGTCTAGTTCTCATATGCACCTTTACAAATTTCTATGCATGATATTTTCAGGACTATTATAATCTTCTTGTGTTGATTGAAAGCTTATTCTCATAAAGCACATGATCATAATGTGAAAGTTTTCCTCACATATTAATGAAGATCTAAGGTTGAAAATCCATTCTCACCTACTTGAATCTATGAGCTATTTTATGAGTTGGGTTGAACGAAGGGTAAAATACTCCTTTAAACATGTAAATCCAATTCAATACTAAACAAGTACTTTTGGGAAATAATGCTTAGCAACGAGTGGATATGGAAAGTGAGGTTGAAGCCCTCCTGTCAATACAGAAAGCCGGGTTATCTAAATATTCTCATCAGATGGAAGCTCCTCCATCAATACAATAGGTCCGGTTTCTAGAAGTAATCTCCCTATTCCATAACTATGTGCCCACATAGGTCTTTAGCTAGTGGTTCCACCTAAAAGCTAATACATTTAGTTCTACCTTAGGCAAGTAGGACACCTTTTGGTGTGGTGTTACACGACACCGGATGCCATGTAGCTCACATGGTCTATGCCGGTTAAGGCTATTTTCCCTCCATGAACAAGAAAGTGAGTTATGTGCTATGGTTCCTCAAAAATATCTACTTAGTATGAGTGGTATTATGGGATGTCATTCATACATAGCACAAGTAGACTTTGAGAGTAGTTATGGTGTGTTTCTCTTATGTAAATAAACTATGAACATGAAACATGAACTATGACTAATGACTCCTCAAGAAGATCTACTTAGTGTGAGTGAGGGTATCGGACTTCACTCATACATGGCACAAGTAGAATTTAAGAGTAACCATAGTGTGGTTCCGTTACTTTATGATGATTTATGAATTAATGCATTCTCCATTTGGATTGTTGTTATGATTGACTTTCCTTGACATGAGCTAATGAATATGAATGTTTCCTGGTCTATGAGTATCAACTAAGGATGAGACTAATTTATGGCAAGTATGAGCATGGTGACCTAAAAGTGGTGCTTAGTGTAGATAGGGTTATGGGATCTTATCTATGCATGGTACAAGTATAACTTAGGGTCACTTGTGTGATGGTACTATTATGTTGAGATGATCTTAGTATTTGACTATGTATGTACATAATATCTTATGATGGTTGTTGTTTGCATTATGTCCATGATTGGAGACTATGCTTATGTTTATGATGCTTTCCTTTATTCTATGATGAACTATATGAGAGTTGTTTTATGAGTACGTTCTCCAACTATTTCAAAGATGATTTCCAAATTGGCATATAGCAGGGTTTCAACAAAAATGTCCCTTTTTGCATGTTTTAAAGGTTTTTATGCATGGCTTCCATACCTTGTGCATTTTTGTACTAACCTATATTTCTACATTTTTCTATAAGTGTAGGGTTTGTTCCTTGAAGGTGATCTGTTATTGGTTCAAGCTTGGAATAGATAATTCTCCTTGATAGTTGGTGAGTCCTCAAGATTCGAGGACGAGTATCTTTTCTTGGTAGTTACTTTTAGTATGTCATTTTAGAACTATTGTAAAGGTTGTGTCCCTATTTTGAGACTTCGATTGTATATAGATGGCTAAATGAGACAATGTCTAGACTCCCATTCTTTTTTATGAAAGACTTCGATTGTAAAGAAATTTTTAATTCAGCATCATTCTATGACTTTTATGTTTATGATATGCTAAGGGCTTGTATGCGACCCCTTCGGGGTCAAGTACTCCGTGTTTAATCTAGGGAGTACCCCTGGGTCGTGACAAACTTGGTATTAAAGCAAAATATTTTGGGATGATTTTAGGTTGATGTCTCGTAAGCCACATTTAGTAGAATCTTGTACATAGTGTGAAGCGTGCCACATTTATGAATGAGAGTCTATAAGACGATTAGGAAATTCCACTTCGTTACTCTTACGTCGTGCGATAGAGTTTAACTTTATAGGGTGTTTCAACTAATCCTTATCCAGTGGTCTACAGGATATGACTACTCATGGAGCTTTCACTGGTGGATTTGAAGGAGACTATGTTGATTAAGGAGCTCCTTCTCAAGCTGCTCAAGTTCTGGATGATTTAATATCTAATGAGAAGATTAGGTATGGTTTTCAATTGTTGACTTAAGTCGGGATAGAAGTTCCAGAATTCTATGGGTCAAAGATGGAGGAAGATCCTCAAGAGTTCATAGATGAGATCTCTAAGGTGTTGAATTTTGTGGGAGTGACTCCCGTAGAAAAGGTGGAATTGGCCGCTGATCAATTGAAGGGTATTGCTCAACTTTGGTTTAACCAATGGAAAGAAGCAAGGCCGGTAGAAGCGGCCCAGGTGGAATGGGAAAGATTTAAGAATGGGTTTCTTGAGAAGTTTTTCCCTTTAAAGGTGAGAGAGTCTAAGATACTTGAGTTTGTTAACCTTCGTCAAGGAAGGATGAGTGTTAAGGAGTATGCTCAGGTGTTCATTAGGTTGTCAAGATATGCTCCATCTATAGTGGCTGACCCTTGGATGAAGATGAGTAAGTTTGTGTCGGTTGTATTCGACTTGATAGCAAAAGAATATCGTATGGCTATGTTGGATAATAATATGCAAATTGATTTTGTTGTGATTCATGCTCAACGGTTTGAGAAGGAGAAACTTGAAGAGAGGTCTAGAGCAACAAATAGGTATAGGCTTGATGATGATAATTCCTTTCAAGAAAGGTCTTATGGACAAAGCTCTTCTAAGGTTCCCCTAAAGTTTAACCAAGAAAGAGTATCTACCCCTAAATCTCAAAGAGTGAGTGGTGGTATATCTTATGTGATTAAGCCTACTTGTGCTAGGTGTGGGAAAAAGCATGATGGTAAGTGTCTAGATGTCATGAAGGGTTGCTATAGTTGTGGTGGAAGTGGTCACCTAATAATAAATTAGCCGGTGCTTACGACTAGGGGAAAAGAGAAGAAGAAAATTAGGTATGATGCTCTTCAAGCGAGAGGTGAACAAGAGTGTCCTCCTAATGTTGTTCCCTGTATGTGTTTCATGCTTATTTCTATTCCAGTATTACTTGTCTTTTGTGACTTGATATGCTAGACATTGATGTTGCCCTTAGTATGAATGATCTTCATAGTTGTTTTATTATAATGATGGTAGAACCCTACTTGACCATTTTGAGTTTTGGGTAGGTTGGAAGGTTTGATAAAAAGGGTGTTTGAGAAATGCCTATATATAGACTCCTCTAAAAAGGGTAGAAGTGTAATTCATCATGGTCTAGAATCACCTTGTGTGATGGATGTGAAGGATTAATGATAACTTGGGCCTACCTTAGAGTTGAAAGAGATGATGTGCTTAGATAGTAAGGTCATTGAGTGTCCTTGATGTCCATGATTTAGATTGGCTTGGAATTCTCACCTTGAGGAGTACATTGAGTTTGGGAAGTTTAGTCCTGGTTTTGTAGGCTCATATGAAATCTTGAGTGGAGTTTGTAAGGTTGAGATGCATTGTTTTTAGACCTCTAGTGGTTTTAGAACCCGGCAAGGTTATTATGAGTTTGGCTATGTCTCTGGGGATTGGTTGAAAGAAGTAGCAATTGAGGTTTTAGTAGGGGCATTACCCCCGAGGGGGAGATAGTATGTTTCGATATCAAGATTTTGAGAGTCCCGATATCCTCATCTCTTTCTTCTACTCCTATTCTAGCTTGAGACAAAGAGTTCCTTCTGACTTGTTTCAATTTGGAGTCATGTGTGATTTATGTGTTTCCATGATCTCCTAACGTATTGTATGTTCTTGATAAAATTCATGTTTAATAATAAAATGAGTTTTCATGATTTATGTTCCTCATGGTTTTGTGCAATTTATTATGATGATGACATATTTGACTTCATGGGATGATTTGATGAACATGCTTGGTATGGTTTTTATGAAATGGCATATTGGCTCCATATTGTTGTGTAGAGCTTGCTTTTGGTTGGAGAAGATAGTTCACCATAGATGACTATGTGATAGATAATGTTTGGTAGCAAGGTTATCATGTGTTTATCTGTTGTCATGATTTTTCCTTATATGATGCATATTCATGAAAACTTGTGTCTTGAAAGAAAATGAGTTTATGTGAATTGGTTTTCCTCATGTTGTGACGCATTGAGTATGAGTGCCTATTGTACTTCCAGAGAACAATATATGAGCATCTTTTGGTTAGGAGTTGAGAAATTCCTCCTTGAATGAAATGCTTTTTGAGAGTAAATTGCATATGAGCTCCATGAGAGAATGTCGAGCATGTTATGACTAGGAGATGGTAGTTCCTCCTTGAATATGACTAGTTATGAGCATTTCATGCATAATGGATTTGTAGATGTAGTTCCTACTTTATTGTGTTGCATTGAGTATATTCAAATGGAGTTGATGTTTCCTCCTATGATTTGTGCATTATATTGATGTGTCATGCTTGATGGGCTGCTAGCTAGTCTTGAGTCTATAATTCCGTAAGGTGTTTAAAGTGTCATTTGAGGACAAATGTTCCCAAGGGGGAGATAATGTAACACCTCAAAAATTAGTAGGGTTAACTAGAGCCTAAACGTGAGGGTTAACGTCAAGGGTTAAGGGCAAGGGCCAATGATTTTGGGTGCCTAAAACTAGCCTAGCCACTGCCTACCATAACCACGAGGGTCTTCGTGACCCATGGTGGCCAACACGAGTCGTGGTGCCACCCGTGGTTGGTGAGGCAGTGTGCCCCAAAAGTGCCCAAGCCAAGGCTCCCCTTCACGAGCCACTTCACTGCTTGTGGTCATGACCATGGAACGTGGGAAAGCTCGTGGGGTTACCTTGGCCTCATGGGAGTCATGAAAAGTTAGAGGAGCTATTAGTCAAGGGACCACGAGTACCACCATGGGCCATGGTGCCCATGACGGTTTGTGAAGGGGCTCGTGAAGACCCATTAGGCATGTGGGAAGCAACGCTTTGAAGCCTAGATATTACCTCAAGACCATGACCTTCAGCACGACTCGTGGTCTTGACCACGGATCGTGGGAGGTCTCGTGGTCATGCCTTCAACTTTAGAGGCCAATACCCTCAAGCCTTAGCCACTGCCCAAGGACCATGGGCAGGACCACGGCTCGTGAGGGCCTCTCCTGGTGCCTGAGAGTGCATTGCCTAGTTAGGGGCGTTTTTGTAAATTCATTTTTAATTAGTTATTTTATGGGGTCGATTTTAATTGTTATATTTCACATATATAAATGATTTTAAGTCTTTAAACACCTCATTTACTTCATTATTCCCAAAGACCAAATCAAACCAATAGTTCTTCTCCCTCACAATATTTCTCTCTCTAAAAACCTCCATTGAAGAAGAAGAAGAAGTGGAGGATAGGGTTCGAAGAACCAAGGTCTTTCTTCTCAAATTTAGGGGAAAACTCCATCAAGGTATGGTGGCTTTTCATAGATGGGTTGTCTTCACCCATAGAGCCCTTCCAAAACTAGATTTCAAAGCTTTCAAATTCCCAAAAGTTGGGTTTTCACTCTTAACCATGGATTCCTTTTCAAAAACGATTTAAGTGACTTAATTCATTTATATTATGATTAGACTGATGAATTACTACTGTTTTAATGATGAATTACCCAAGAATCCATGGATTTCCCTTTTTTCCGCCAAATTGGATCACAAGTATGGTTATTGGTTGATCCTAGTAGAATGTGATAGAGTTATGTATGTGGTATTTGTTCCAATTGAGTGGATGTGTGTTTATTATGATGTAATTTCATGATTTTAGTATGAATATACATGTATTCTTGTATGTGGTATTTGTTCCAATTGAGTGGATGTGTGTTTATTATGATGTAATTTCATGATTTTAGTATGAATATACATGTATTCTTGATTAACCTAAGATTCTAGGTTAAAAATTGATATAGCCTAATGTTGTGCCATGAATGAGGCAAATTGTAGGGTTAGATATGATCTTCTAAGATCGATGAATTTCTTTATGAATTGCCTTAGATTAGATGACCTAGATATGAATTGATTATAAGTAAATCTTGTAGACATGAATGAACTTGATTAGGGCTTATATGATGGGTCATGGTTGAGTAGTATTGAGATTGACTTTATATGATACTAAATGACTTTAATTGATCAAGAATGAAATATGTCGTTAGTGTACCTTGAGAATTAAGTTTACATGATGACCATGTGAGGTAATGCTTGAGAGTAAACCTTGTAATATGAAAATGACTTCTAGGGCCTTAAGGGTAATAGCTAATATAACTGAGCTATGAATGGTGAGGCTTTTAAGATGGAAACTATTATGCATGTTGAATTGTATATGGTATTATTGTGGAAGGACTTTACCCACATTACCTATAATATGAGTACATGAGCTTATGCATGCACTGAATGAACTACTTGAATTACAATTATGTCAATGTCTAAGATGATGAATGATAGATGTGTTGATCTATTATGGCCTATGATGCTTGTGTGCAAGATATGAGAATTATGCATGGCTGTGATATTATGTACATACCTTATGAACACTTTCAGAGTGAAGTGTCTAAGATGATAATGTCGTTGTTGTGTCATTGAAAGGACAATCACACACACACACACCCCATGCATGAAAATGATTATAATGTATCTATGGTGTTAATTGAAAGTCTAGTTCTCATATGCACCTTTATGCATTTCTATGCATGATATGTTCATGAGTAGGATGATATCCCTGTGTCGATTAAAAGTCTATTCTCATAAAACACATGATCATAATGTGAAAGTTTTCCTCACATATTACTAAAGACTCTAAGGTTGAAAGTCCATTCTCACCTACTTGAATATATATGCAATTTTATGAGTTGGGTTGAACGAAGGGTAAAATACTCCTTCAAACATGTAAATCCAATTCAAGACTAAACAAGTAATTTTGGGAAATAATATTGAGCACCGAGTGGATATGGAAATGATGTGTAGGCCCTTCCGTCAATACAGGAGGTTGGTTTCTCTAAATTATCTCATGAGATGGAAGCTCCTCCATCAATAAAATAAGTCAGGTTTCTAGAAGAAATCTCCCTATCCCATAACTATGTGCCCACATAGGTCTTTAGCTATTTAATCCAACTAAAATCTAATACATTTAGTTCTACCTTAGGCAAGCAGGTCACCTTCTTTTGGTGTGGTGTTACACGACACTGGATGGCATGTAGCTCACATGGTCTATGCTAGTTAAGGCTATTTTCCCTCCGTGAACTAGAAAGTGAGTTATGTGCTATGGTTCCTCAAAAATATCTACTTAGTATGAGTGGTATTATGGGATGTTATTCATCTATGGCACAAGTAGACTTTGAGAGTAGTCATGGTGTGTTTCTCTTATGTAAATAAACTATGAACATGAAACATTAACTATGACTAATTACTCCTCAAGAAGATCTACTTAGTGTGAGTGAGGGTATGGGACTTCACTCATGCATGGCACAAGTAGACTTTAAGAGTAGCCATGGTGTGGTTCCGTTACATTATGATGATTTATGAATTAATGCATGCTCCATTTGGATTGTTGTTATGATTGACTTTCCTTGACATGAGCTAATGAATATGAATGTTTCCTAGTCTATGAGTATTAACTAAGGATGAGACTAATTTATGACAAGTATGAGCATGGTGACCTAAAAGTGGTGCTTAGTGTAGATAGGGTTATGGGATCTTATCTATGCATGGTACAAGTATAACTTAGGGTCACTTGTGTGATGGTACTATTATGTTGAGATGATCTTAGTATTTGACTATGTATGTACATAATATCTTATGATGGTTGTTGTTTGCATTATGTCCATGATTGGAGACTATGCTTATGTTTATGATGCTTTCCTTTATCCTATGATGAACTATATGAGAGTTGTTTTATGAGTACGTTCTCCAACTATTTCAAAGATGATTTCCAAATTGGCATATAGCAGGGTTTCAACAAAAATGTCCATTTTTGCATGTTTTAAAGGTTTTTATGCTTGGCTTTCCATACTTTGTGCATTTTTGTACTAACCCATATTTCTATATTTTTCTATATGTGTAGGGTTTGGTCCTTGAAGGTGATCTCTTATTTGTTCAAGCTTGGAATAGATAATTCTCATTGCTAGTTGGTGAGTCTTCAAGATTTAAGGACGAGTATCGTTACTCAGTAGTTTCCTTTAGTATGTCATTTGAGAACTATTTAAGGGTTGTGTACCGATTTTGAGACTTCGATTGTATTTAGATGGATAAATGAGACAATGTCTAGACTGCCATTCTCTTTTATGAAACAATTTAATTGTTAAGAAAATTTTTAATTCCACATCATTCTATGACTTTTATGTTTATGATATGCTAAGGGCTTATATGCGACCCCTTCGGGGTCAAGTACACTGTGTAACGTCTAGGGGGTACCCCTGGGTCGTGACATTCATCCTCTCAAATATTTCTCTCTCTAAGGAAGAAAAAGTCTAGGGTTTCAAGATCAAGCATCCAATTCACCATTTGCTTGAGGGCTTTGAACTCAAAGGTATGATAGTCTTCACCAATGGAGCTCTTTCCTCCATAGGGTTCCTAAAACCCCCAATTTTGTAAAGTTAGATTCCCCTATAAAATTATGATTTTATTCAATTGCCATGTGTTCCTTTCAATGTTTATCCAATGATTAATTTATGTCTTTTTATGCATGAATTTAAAGTTGAATTCCCATGAACCCATGCATAACCCATGTTTTCTAGACTATGATGATAAAATGTGGGGTTTTGAACTATGAAAGATGAATATATGAAGATATGCATATTCTTTATCAAATTGATGAATATGATTTAAGTTTTTTGAGACTTAATAATGAATGTTGTTGTAAAAGGATTTCTCACATACTACTCAATACATGAATGTAAAAGGGTTTTCTCACATAAAGGATTCTTAGAGTGGAAAGGTTTTGTCAACTAAACATTTAATCAAGATTTAGGAGCTGTTGTAATGAAATATAGCTTGGATTGATTACTTGATGTGCCTTCCATGGATTATAAGACAAGCGGTGATTACCCATGTCTCTTAATGATAAGACAGGTTAAAACTAATGACTTTTGCGTTGGATTTATGCTTAGCATCGAGTGGATAAGTAGCGATTATACATGTCCCATAAAGTATGTGCCAACATAGGTTTGTCTTAGATAGACATTAGCTAGTGAATTCACTTAAGCTAGAGGTTTACGGTTCTTACCTTGGAAAGTAAGGATATCTCTTTTTGGTTTGGGATAGACACTGAATTCCATGTTATAGCTCACATGGTCCATATGTTGGTTATTGGCTACTTCCCACAATAATGAACTAAGGTTACTGAGAAGTATCTCACATGTGTTTTGAAGAAGATTTTACTTGCGTTAACCCAGATCATGATTATGCTTTCTAAACCTTTCATCTTATGGTTTAACTTAGTCTTTTCATGTAATGAAAAGTCTTTTTAGCATGATATTATAACTCTTATGCATTGCTATTATAATTGGTACATTATATGTATTAACATATACTCTTGACTACATTGTTTCACTAATGTAAGGTTCGACGCTCCTATTCCACATCCCCGTGGCTAATGATCGCCTTAGTAGCTTTGAAAATTGGTGAGTCCTCATGTTCAGAGGACCGAAGCCTTTATTGATTATTGTCTTTACTTTTAGAATGTTGTATGTGATGTATGGGTTACGCCCCAATCACTTTTTGATGTAATAGATGACTTTATGACTATTTTAAATTTCTGCTACTTTTTGACAAACTTTTTGATGTAACATTGTACTTTGAACTATTTCAAATCTATTGTCTTATATGATGTATCCTAAGCGGCTTGTGTAGGTCCTCCGCGGTCCTATACGCCATGTCACGTTTCTGGTGTACTTTGGATCGTGACAAACTTGGTATTCATAGCACAAGGTGTAGAGAGATCCTAGGATGTCTCATATGCCAAGTCGAGTATAGTCATGTTCATGAGTGTGAAGCGCGCCACATTTATGAATAAGAATATATAAGATGATTAGGAAACTCCACTTATTGTGTTACTCTAATGTGGTGTGATAGAGTGTAACTCGATGTGTCCTTCCCCTAATACCTATCAATTGCTTTTCAAGATATGGCCCCTTAAAGAACATACGCTAGGAGGAATGCGAATGAGAATATGGAACGAGAAGCTCCTCTTAAAGATCCTCAAGTTCCGATCGACCCTTTGGCCAAGCAAGTGGTTAATGTGGAGTTTAGGGCTACTTTTCAAGTATTATCCCAAGCTATGACGACTCAAGCCAATAGGAATGTTCTGGTTCCTGTGAACCCAAATGTGGGTACGGAGGCATAGAGAGTGACGGACTTTACTAGAATGAATACCCTTGAGTTTTATGGTTCCAAGGTTGAGGAAGATCCTCAAGAGTTCATTGATAAAGTTTACATTTTGTTGATGTTAATGGGAGTGAGGCCGGTGGAAAAGGCGTAATTGGCTAGTTATCAACTTAAGGGTGTTGCTTAAGTTTTGTTCAACCAATGGAAAGATGAGAGGAAGGTTGATGTGGGTCCTTTTGATTGGGAAAAGTTTGAAGTTACTTTCCTTGAGAGGGTTTTTCCCTTTGAAATGAGGGAGGCAAAGGTAATTGAATTCATAAACCTTCATCAAGGAAACTTGAGTTTGAAGGAATATTCTTTAAAGTTCACACAATTGTCTAGGTATGTTCCTACTATTGTTGTGGATCCTAGGGCAATGATGAGTTAGTTCATTTCAGGAGTGTCTGATATGGTAGTCAAGGAATTTTGTACAACCGCGCTCATCAATGATATAGAAAATTCTCATATAATGGTGCATGCTCAACAAATAGAATAAGAGAAACTTAAGGAAAGATCTATGGAGACAAAGAAGGCAAGGACCGGTAAGTTTTCACATTCCAGGTTTAATGGACAAGGTTGTTCTAGGTTCCAGTCAAGGCTCATCTAATGCTCCTCCTAGGTTCAACAAAGATAGTTTGTCTAACCCTAAGCCTCAAGGAGAAATTGGTAGTGGATCTTCATTGTTTAGTTATGATAAATGAGGAAGGAAGCATGAGGGTAGATGTCTAGCTAGATCTAATGCATGTTTTTTTTGTGTTAAGACAAATAACAAGATAAGAGATTATCCCTCAGTTGCTAAGAATAAATGAGATAATTATCGACGGGTTCAACCAAAGTCAAAAGAAAAAGAGATTTTATGCACTCCAGACTCGTCATGAACAAGAAGGTTCTCCTGGTGTGGTTACCGGTATGTTGAAAGCATTTCATCTTGATGTTTATGATTCACTTGATCCCGATGCTACCTTTTCTTTTGGGACTCCATATGTGGTTAGGAGGTTTGATATCCTTCCGGATGAGTTGTAGACCCTTTTGATTTATCTACTCCTATTAATGAATATATTGTGGGAAAAGAGAGTCAATGGAAATTGTTTTGTCTCCTTGTCCTATGGAGTCACTCATGATGATCTTGTAGAGCTTAGTATGATAGATTTTGATATTATACTTCACATGGACTAGTTTCATTCTTGTTATGCTTCTATCGATTGTAGAATCCGAGTGGTCAAATTTTAATTTCCAAGTGAACCCATCCTACAGTGGAAAAGGGGAAATACTATGCCTAAGAGTTAGTTTGTCTCTTGTCTTAAAGCTAGAAGGATGATTTTTAAGGGATGAATATACCATCTAGTTATGGTAAGGGATATGGATTCTGAAACCCTACACTTGAGTCAGTCTCCATTGTTAATGAATTTCTGGAAGTGTTTCATGATGATCTACCTAATATTCATCCCAAAAGGGAAATAGACTTCGGTATCAACTTTCTCTCATATACGTAACCTATCTCTATTCCTCGTTACTGAATGGTTCCGGCATAACTTAAGGAATTAAAGAAGCAATTGAAAAATTTGTTGGATAGGGTTTCATCTGACCGAATATATCTCCATGGGGAGCTCTAGTTTTTTTGTTCGGAAGAAAGATGGGTCACTTTGTATGTGTATAAATTAGCGTTAGTTAAATAAGGTTACCATTAAGAATAAATATCCTCTTCCAAGAAAAGATGACTTATTTTATCAATTACAAGGCACAAGTTACTTCTCTAAGATTGTTCTCCGGTCGGGTTATCACTAATTGAGGGTGAAAGAGGATGATACTCTTAAAACATTTCAAACTTGATTTGGTCATTATGAGGTTTTGTTGATGTAATTTTGCTTGACTAATTGTCCGGCCGTATTTATGGATTTGATGAATAGGGTGTTTAGACAATACCTCGACATGTTTATGATTGTGTTCATTGATGATATATTGATCTATTCAAGAAGGAAAGACAAACAAACCGATCATTTGAGGATTAGGTTGGAAGTCCTCAAGGACCAAAAACTATTTGCAAAGTTTAGTAAGTGCGAGTTTTGGTTAAGATCCACGGCTTTTCTTGGTCACATTGTTTCCGAAAAAGGTATTGAGGTAGGTCCTAAGAAGAAATATGCGGTTATGAATTGTCCTAGACCAATATCCCCTCGCGTATTAGAAGTTTCTTGGATTTACCAGTGACTATAAAAGGTTTGTGGAAGGTTTTTTTCGATTGCCTCTCCATTGACTACATTGACTAAAAAGAAAGTCAAATTCTTACTGTCAGAATCTTTTGAGAAGAGTTTTCATAAAATAAAGGATAGAATTACTTCCACTCCGGTGTTGACTTTACCAGAAGGAACCGATGGGTTTGTTGTTTATTGTTATTCTTGAAGAATTGGGTTTGGATGTGTCCTTATGCAAAATGGAAAATTCATTGCCTATGCCTCAAGGCAACTTAAGGTGGACAAAAAGAACTACCCTATTCATGATTTAGAACTAGCGGCAGTTGTATTTGAATTAAAGATTTGGAGGCATTACTTATATAGTGTTCATGTTAATGTTTTTAACGACCACATAAGTTTGCAATAAGTGTTCAAGCAGAAATATCTAAATCTACGCCAAAGGAGGTGGTTTGAGTTTCTAAAGGATTATGACATGAGTGTTCTTTATCACCCCAACAAAGGGAATGTGGTGGAAGATGCTCTTAGTCGATTGTCAATGGGTAGTATTGCTTATGTTGAGGATGGTAAGAAGGAATTGGTTCGTGATGTACATAGATTGACCCATTTTGGTGTTCAGTTTGTTGACTCTACCAAAGGCGATGTTGTGGTCCATAATAGTTCAAAATTGTCTTTCTGTCAGAAGTGAAAGCCAAGCAAGGTCTTGACCCAATCTTGATTGAATTGAAGGAAGCGATGCTTAAGAAGTCAGTTGAGGCTTTATCCCAATTGGAGATGGAGTAGTTTGATATCAAGGTTGTTTGGCTGTTCTCAATGTAGATGACTTGAAATGGAAAATCTTATTTGAAGCCAATATTTCCAGATATTCCATTCACCCAGAAGCCACCAAGATGTACCGTGACTTGCTATAAATCTATTGGTGGAATGGGATGAAGAAGGATATTGCAGAATTCATGGCTCATTGTCCTAATTGTCAACAAGTGAAAGTTGAGCATCAGAAGCCGGGAGGTTCGTCCCAATATATATATATTATAATTTCTACTTGAAAGTTAGAAGATTGGATTATGGACTTCATTGTTTGTTTACCCCACACGTGGTGACAACATGGCTCGATTTGGGTTATAGTAGATTGTATAAAGAAATCGACTCATTTCATTCATGTCAAGGTTTTTTATTTAGCGGATGACTATGCTAAGTTGTACTTTAGAGAAATGGTTAGGTTGCATGGAGTGCACTTGTCTATTATCTCTGATCGTGGTACCCAATTCACTTCTAAGTTTTGGAAATCATTCTAGAAGGGATTTGGTACTCTTGTTAAGCTTAGTACGGCCTTTCATCCGGAAACCGATGGGAAAGAGGAGCATACTCTCCAAACTTTGGAAGATATGTTGAGAGCGTATGTAATTGACTTCAAGTGTAATGGGATGATCACTTGCCTTTGATTGAATTTGCGTATAATAATAGCTATCGCTCAAGTATTGGTAGGGCTCCATTTAAGCCTCTATACTGTAGGAGGTGTAGATCTTCTATAGGTATGTTTGAAGTGGGTGAAGTTGCGTTCATAGGTTGTGAGTTGGTACATGAGGCTATGGAGAAATGGCTTATTAGAGAATCGTTGACAATGGCTCAAAGTCGGCAAAATTTCAATACCGATGTTAGAAGAAGAGATCTTCAGTTTGATGTGAGTGTTTGGGTCTATTCAAAAATTTCACCCATGAAGGGTGTATTAAGGTTTGGAAAGAAATGGAAGCTTTGTCCCTGTTATGTGGGCCTATATTAGATTTTGAGGCTTATTGCTAAAATTGCCTATGAACTTGAATTACCTGATGACTTGGCATCAGTGCACCTTTTCCATGTCTCCTTGTTGAACAAACGTGTTGTTGATCCGACATCGATAGTACCATTGGAGAGTCTTTGTATAAAGGATAGTCATTCCTATGAAGAAGTTTTGATTGATATTTTGTACTGGCAAGTTCGGAAGTTGAGAAATAAAGAAATCACTTTTGTAAAAGTTTTTTGGAGCAATCAGTTAGTTGAGGGGGCTACTTTGGTGGCCGAGGATGATATGATGTCTCGTTATCCTCATCTCTTTCCCTGTGTTCCTACTCAAACTTGAGGTATTTAGTTCATCATGTCTTAATATTCCCATGATTCCTCATTTATGCATGTTCATGAAAACCTTGAATTTTTAGAATATGAATTTACTTGATTGATTTCTTCATGTTTGTGTGCATTTGAGTATGAGCTGGATCTAGACTATATGAAATGGTATTTTGAAAATGCTTTAGCTAGGAGTTGATGTTTCCTCCTTGGATATGTGCATTTTTGCGATTGCGTTCATGTTGGGTGTTTAGATTTAGTTCCTACCCTCCTTATGATGTTTTGAATCACATTTGAGGATGAATGTTCCCAATTTTAACACATCAGATTTGAAAAGAAGGAATATTATAGATTCTAGAAATTGGTGTCTGCACCAACGGAACCACCGACGAACCGTAAGTTGACTTACAGGCTGTAAGTTTGAGCCTTCGGTGGAAAGGTAAATAATTTTTAGAATATCAAATCCCAGTACCTTTTTATGGTTCACCAGGACGGTCCGTTGTTCAATGTACGAGTCATAGGTAGGTCTTGTAGGTGAGTCCCAGACTTTGTGATATTTTGAGCGTCAAAGTTTGGACCTATGATTGGCATGTATGGTCTGTAAGTGGACCAATGAACCGTACATTGCAACTGTCATTGGGGGTCCAAAAGGAAAGCCCCAGAACCCCATCAACGATTCGATAGGACGGTCCGTAGATGAACCTAGGGACCGTAGGTCTAACCTTTGTGAAGGTCCGTCAGTTATTTTTAAAGGGATTTTTGGCCTTTTCCCTAATCGTTTTAACCCAATACTATGTCATTTTTTCTTCTACCCAAAGCCCCGTATAATTATATTAAACCCCCGAATCACCGAATTCAATTCACTCTCTGAAAATCCCAAAAGTTTATCAAGTTCATCGTCTCAAATATTTCTCTCTCAAAAGCAGAATAAGAAGTCTAGGGCTTCAAGATCAAGTCTCCAATTCACCATTCGCTTGAGGGCTATGAACTCAAAGGTATGATAATCTTCACCTATGAAGCTCTTTCCTCTATAAGGTTCTTAAAATCCCCAATTTTATAAAGTTATATTCCCTAATAAAATTAGGGTTTTATTCAATTTCCATGGGTTCCTTTCAATGTTGATCCAATTGGTTGATTTATGTCTTTTATGCATGAATTGAAGTAATTGCATGATTTTATGTAGAATTCCCATGAACCCATGCAAAACCCATGTTTTCTAGAGTATGATGATAAAATGTGGGTTTTAAAACTATGAAAGATAAATTTATGAAGATATGCATGTTCTTTATCAAATTGATAAATATGATTTAAGTTACTTGAAGAGTGAAGCATCAATGTTGTTGTTGTTGTTGTGAAAAGATTTATCACATACTACTCAATACCTGAATATGAAAGGATTTTCTAGCATAAAGGATTCTTAGAGTTAAAAGTTTTTTCAACTAAACTTTTAATCAAGATTTAGGAGCTAATCTTATGAAATCTAGCTTTGATTGGCTACTTGATGTGCCTTCCATGGATTATAAGACAAGTAGCAATTACCCATGTCTCTAAATGATAAGGCAAGTTAAGACTAATGACTTTTCTGTGGTATTTATGCTTAGCACCGTGTGGACATGATTACTTGAATTGACCTGAATCATGATTATGCATTCTAAACCATTTATCTTATGGTTTAACTTGGTCTTTGCATGTACTGAAAAGTCCTTTTAGCATGATTTTATAACTCTTATTCATTGCTATCATACTTGGTACATTTTACGTACTAATGAATACTCTTGCCTACATTATTTTACTAATGTAGGGTCCAACGCTTCTATTCTGCATCCCCGTGACTAGTGACCTTTGTAGTAGATTTGAAGATTGGTCAGTCCTCATGTTCCGACGACCAAACCCTTTATTGCTAATTGTCATTACTTTCAGAATTTTGTATTATAACACCCCGAGTATAAAAGAGGGAAAAAAACATTTTTAAGAAGTTGTAAGTGACATCCTACGAGGGCCACCCATGGTCCGTGGATGGGACCACGGACCATAGGTGTGGTCCGTGGATGGCACTCCCCAAGCCAGTCATGAAGGCCTAGAACCACAACATGACCAAAGGACCGTTGGTCAGGCCATGGCCCGTGGTTGTGGTCCCATGGTTCAAGACCCCAAAGTCACTTTTTGACCACTAACGACAACCAGGTAGGACGGAACGTTGGTCAATCTACTGTCCGTCGTCATTGGTCTATCGATGAAGGATTGGCAATTAAGTTTAGGGGCATTTGGGTCTTTTTGTAATTATTTTATCCCTATACTATGTCGTTTTACCCTTCATAATACCCCTATATAAGTGATTCCAACCCCTAAATTAGTTCATTCACTTCATTCTCTTCAAATTCACCAAAAAAAAGAACTCTCAAATATTTCTCTCTTTAGAAAGCTTGAAGAAGAAGAATTCAACCTAGGGTTTCAAGTCAAGTCTCAATTCCTCTATTGAAGATTAGCAATTGGCTTGAAGGTAGGATAGTTTACATCCATGGATTCTTTCCATTCATAAAATATAGCCTATGTCAGATTTCTTACTGTCAGAATCTTTTGAGAAGAGTTTTCATGAAATGAAGGATAGAATTACTTTCGCTCCGGTGTTGGCTTTACCAGAAAGAACCGATGGGTTTGTTGATTATTGTTATTCTTAAAGAATTGGGTTAGGGTGTGTCCTTATGCAAAATGGGAAAGTCATTGCCTATGCCTCAAGGCAACTTAAGATTGATGAGAAGAATTATCCTACCCATGACCTTAAATTAGTGACGGTTGTTTTTGCCATATAATTTTGAGGCATTATTTGTATGGTGTTCATGTTGATGTGTTTACCAAGCACAAGAGTTTGCAATATGTATTTAATCAAAAAGATCTAAATCTTCGCCAAAGAAGTTGGCTTGAGTTATTGAATGATTATGACATGAGTGTTCTCTATCACCCCGAAAAGGCAAATGTGGTGGCGGATGCTCTTAGTCGGTTATGTATGGGTAGTGTTGCTCATATTGAAGAAGATAAGAAAGAGTTGGTTCGAGATGTTCATAGATTATCCCGATTAGGTAGTCAATTAGTCGACTCCACCAAGGGTGGTGTTATGGTTCACAATGGTTTCGAATCGTCTTTCGTGGAGGATGTGAAAGCAAAGCAAGGTCTTGATCCAATTTTGGATGAATTGAAAGAAGCAATTCTTAAGAAATCAGTCGAGGCTTTCTCCCAAAGGGGAGATGGTGTACTTAGATATCAAGGTCGTTTGTGTGTTCCAAATGTTGATGACTTGAGAGAACATATCTTGTCAAAAGCCCACAGTTTGCGATATTCCATTCACGTAGGAGCCACCAAGTTGTACCGTGATTTGCGAGAGGTCTATTGGTGGAATGGGATGAAGAAGGATATTTCAAGATTTGTGGCCAAGTGTCTGAATTGCCAACAAGTGAAAGTTATGCATCATAAACTAGGAGGTTTGTCCCAAGATATTAGTATTCCTACGTGGAAGTGGGAAGATTTGAATATGGACTTTTTTGTAGGTTTGCCACGCACTCGGGGACAACATGATTCGATTTGGTTATAGTAGATCGAATGACAAAATTGGCTCATTTCTTCCCACCAAGGTTTCCTATTCGATAAAGGACTATGCGAAGTTGTACTTGAGAGAAATGGTAAAGTTGCACAGAGTACCTTTGTCCATTATTTTCGGTCGTGGCAACCAATTTCCTTTTCAGTTTTGAAAGTCTTTCCAAAAGGGTCTTGGTACTCGTGTTAAGCGTACTATGACCTTTCATTCCCAAACCAATAGGCAAGCAGAGCGTACTATCCAAACTTTGGAAGACATGTTAAGGGCTTGTGTGATTGATTTTAAGGGTAATTGGGATGACCATTTTCCATTGATTGAGTTTGTTTATAATAATAGTTATCAGTCGAGTATTTATATAACTTCATTTGAGGCATTATATGGTAGGAGGTGTAGATCTCCTATAGGATGGTTTGAGGTGGGTGAAGTGACCCTAATAGGCCCCGAGTTGGTACACGAGGCCATAGAGAAGGTTCGACTTATTAGAAAAATGTTGAAAATGGCCCAAAGTTGGCAAAAGTCATATGTCGATGTAAGAAGAAGGGATCTTGAGTTTGATGTTCATGATTGGGTTTACTTGAAAATTTCACCCATGAAGGGTGTAATGAGGTTTGGTAAGAAAGAGAAGCTTAGTCCACAATATGTAGGCCCATATCGCATTTTGAGACGTGTTGGTAAGGTTGCTTATGCACTAGATTTGCCAAGTGAGTTGCATCGGTGCATCCAGTTTTCCATGTCTGTATGTTGAAGAAATGTGTTGGTGATCCAACATCCATAGTTTCCTTAGAAGGGTTGGGAGTAAAGGAGAATGTTTCTTATAAGGAAGTTCGGGTTGAGATCTTCTACCAGAAGTCAAGAAGTTGAGAAATAAAGAAGTAGCTTCCGTGAAAGTGTTGTGGATGAATCAATTAGTTGAGGGTGCTACTAGGGAGGCCGAGACCAATATAATGTCCCGATATCCTCATATCTTTCCTTATACTCCTACTCTAGCTTGAGGTTATGAGTTCCTCATGGTTTGTTCTTTGTTTTGGAGTCATGTGTCTTATATGTTTCCATGATTTCCTTACTATACATGATTTATGAAAGGTTCAAGTTTTGAGAAAGGTGAGTCAATTTGATTGATTTCTACATGTTTATGTGCACATGAGTATGAATCGAATGTAGACTACATGATATAATGTTAAGAGCATGTCTTTAGTTTGGAGTTTATGTTTCTTCCTTGGATATATGCATTTGAGTATGTTTTTAGCTTGGAGTTGATGTTTCCTCCTTGGATGTTAGCTTGGAGGTGATGTTTCCTCTTCGGATATGTGTATTGCATGCATGATGGGGTGTTAGATTTAGTTCCAACCCTTTTATGATGTTTTGATTACGTCCTAGCTTGGAGTCGATAGTTCCTCCTTGGCTATATGCATTTAGATGAAGTAGCATTGATGGTTGGGTTGTCACTTCCTCTCCTACCCTTTTCGTACTAACTTGAATCTCATTCGAGGACGAATGATCCCAAAGGGGAGATATTGTAACAACCCGGATCCGAAAGTAGGCAAAATAACAATTTATAGAAATTGTAGGTGCCAACGTACGGGGGCCACCCATGGCCCATGGATGAGACCACGAACTGTAGGTGTGGTCTGTGGATGGCACTCCCCAAGATATTCATAAAGGCAAAGAACCACGACGTGAAAATTGGACCGTTGGTGAGACCACGAACCATGGTTGGGGGCCATCATTCCATACCTTATTCACTTTCTGACCACTAACGACGGTCGTGTAGGACGGACCATTTTTAGTGGTCCATCGATGGAGAATTGGCAGTTATGTTTAGGGTCATTTAGGTCTTTCCTAATCATTTTATCCCTATACTACGTCATTTTATCCTTCACTAAGACCCCTATATAAGAGATTCCAACCCCAAAATTAGTTCATTCACTTTATTCTCTGCAAGTACACAACAAAGAAGAACTCTCAAATATTTCTCTCTTTAGAAAGCTTGAAGAAGAAGAATTCAACCTAGGATTTCAAGTCAAGTCTCAATTCCTCCATTGAAGATTAGAAATTGGCTTCAATGTATGATAGTTTTCATCCATGGATTCCTTTCATTCATGGAGTTCCAAATTCATCTTTTTCAAAGTTAGAAATCCCCAATTGAGTAAGGATTTTCTTCAATTTCCATGGGTTCTCTTGATTATTTATTCAAATGATTGAATTATGATCTCTTATGCATGAATTGATGAAATACTATGATTTTTTGATGATTTCCTCATAAACCCATGTAATCTTCATGTTTTCAAGTTATGATCATATGATGTGGGATTTTGATTATCAAGGAAGATATTTATGAAATTAAGCATGTATTGATAGAATTACATGAATTTATGATGAAATCCATATCTAACCAATGTTTTATAAATGTTGATAATTGAAAGGAGGTTTTGAACCTTGAAAGGTAAATTATGGAATTATGCATGTTCTTATGAAATCTATGCAAATGTTTTAAGGATGCTTTGAGAGTAAAGTATCAATGATGATGATGTTGTTGTGTTGTGAAAGGATTTTCTCATATACCCATGAAAGCATGATGTGAAAGGTTTTCTCACATAATAAGGATTCTAAGGTTGAAAGGTCTTCTCACCTAGTTGGATCAAAGATTGAGATCTATCCTAATGAAATCTAGATTGGATTGGTTATGGAATGATACATTTCCATGTATAATGACTTAGTTTGGATTGGCAAGATGAAGTGCCCTTCCATGGATAATAATAGCAAATAAGAAATGCCTATTCTGTGGGATTTATGCTTAGCACCGAGAGAATATTGAGATGGAATCTCTCTCATTAGTAGAGGCCGGGTTTCTAGAAGCAATCTCCTTATCCGTTACCTATGCGCCCCCATATGATGATTGTCTAGATAGACATTATCTAGTGGATGCACCTAAGCTAGAAGTTCATGGTCCTTACTTAGGCAAGTAGGGCAACCCTTTTCGGTGTGGGAGACACCGGAGGATCATGTTATAGCTCACATGGACTATATGTCGATTAAGGCTAATTCCCACAATAATAATAAACTAAGGTTACTTCAAGAAGTATCTCATATGTTTTCATAGTTTTCAAATGATGTTAGCTTGCATTGACTATGTTTTATGACTTATGTTTTCTAACCTTTTTATATTATGTTTTAGCTTGGTAAATTGCATGTCATGAAATGTCCTCTTTTAGCATGATGTAAATGTTTTATGCATAGCTATCATACTTGGTACATTGTTTTGTACTAATAAATACTCTTGCCTACATTTCACCAAATGTAGGGTCTGATAGTCAGGTTTCTCAGTTTTATGGCTAGTGGTTGATTACGAGGTTATTGAGCTTTGGTGAGTCCTCATGCTTGGAGGACGGATTTTCATTGCTTCAGTTTCTTGCTTATATTTCTAGTTTTGGACATGATGCATGAGCTAGGCCCATTTTCATTCGATTGTATTAGATAGCTATTGAGATAAGTGTTTTAGACTTCCGCTATTCTTTTATAAAAGCTATTGGACTTGAACTATTGGTTTACTTATATTGTTCTATTTCTTATGTTATGTATGCTAGGTGGCTTGTGTGAGGTCTTTCGGGGTCCTATACGCTATGTTACATATAGGGGGTACCCCTGGGTCGTAACATGTATGTGATTTATGGGTTACATCCCAATAATTCTTTGATGTAATATATGGCTTTCTGACTGTGTTAGACTTTCTCTACTTTTTGAAAAACTTTTTGATATAAAAGAATCCTTTGAACTCTTTCAAATATATTATCTTGCATGATATAGGCTAAGTGGCTTGTGTAGGGCCTCTCAGGGACCTATACACCGTGTCACGTCTAGGGTGTACTTTGTGTTGTGACACCGAGCCAAATTGACCATACCTTAATCCTTACCCCCATTACAAGTCTAAAAGACCTTTGAGATCTTGCATGACTAGGTTGTGTGATGATTGAAAAATATGGGCAAACATATGGGATGAAGCTTACATGTATTTCTCTTTTAAGATTGTGTGAGTTGCATTGATTTCATTATTTCTTAGTTGTTTATATTTGTGAGAGCATGGAATCGTTCTTGATCTGAGGTCACTTGAATGCATTTATTGAAAGATGGTAAAAGAAGCTAAAGTGAGCTTGAGCTTGAGTGTAGCATGTTGTTTAGAGTAGTCTTGTAATTGCACTTGGATGTTATCTCTCATTAAATACTATTGGAGACACCCATATTGTGCTAATTGTGTTCATTATTTAGTTGAGGACCAGCAAAAGTTTAAGTAGGGGTGTTGATGAGTGGTAGATTTGCACTCATTTGAGGTCTATTTAGTTCAATAATTAGTGTTCTCAATGCCTCATTTTGTCCAATTCTAATGATATTTTTATAATTTGCAACCATGAAAGCTAAAGGACAAGGCAAGGATGAATGTTTGAAAGAATGGCCAAAAGTGTAAAAAGAAGTGCAAAATTTAGATTTATCATCATCCAGCAAGAAAGGAGAATCACCTAGTGAAAATGACCTCGCCCAAAGTGAAAGTGCACACCGCTTGTTTCTATTGAGACAGCTTAACGAAATCCAAAAGGAAAGGTGATTTGCTTAATGAGAAAGGCGACCATGCTGACCGTCGATGATAGCGATAGTGCATGGAGTAAAATTAAAGGCTCAAAAGATGAACCAATGTGGTACTCAGTGATTCGGAGAATGAGAAAGGTAGACCCGAACGAGCTCACTAACTGATGTTCAAACACTTGAAGCTTAGAGAAAGAGAATGTGTGCTGAAGAACAATTGGTGATTCACCGAATGAGCTCGGCGAGCCCGACTAACCTTGCCAAAAGGGTATTGTGTTGAGTTTTTAGGCCAAATTTTGGTAATCTATATATAGCCCAAAGGAGACAAAAAGAAGAGAGTTGCGTTAAGAGAAACAAATTGTACTTTTGAGAGAAATATTTTACCTTGTGAAGAACATTTTTTAGTTTTTTGGGGATTTTTCAACTTTGCTATGGAATTTGACAAATTGAAGTTTAATCTAAAGTGGGTTTGCTTGTAATTTATTAATTTCATGTTACCCATATTCACTTTCATGAAAGTTATAATTTCTTTACTTTTTCTGATGGGTGGCTAAAACCCCAAGATCTATGGGTGCAATTATGGGGTTGAGTGTTGATTTAATGTAGTGGGCATTATGTTATATTCTGTTTTGGTGATGTTCATACATGAATTTGGAATAATTACCATGGGGTTAACTTATGGGTCAAGGTTTAAAACTTAATTCCTACTTACGATCTCCAGTTGATGCTTGAAAGATACTTTTTGGAGTGGGTAATTAGTTTGATACTAGTAATTTAGGTTTGATGTCGGTAACTTTCCTTAAATTAGAGACTATGGGCCAGATCTATTTTCCCTATTTTTGCATCGAAAGAGAATAGATTAAGGTATAGGGTTTCTTAGAATGACATATAGATGCGACCTAAAGGACATTCTATGCAAGGATGATATGAGATCGAAAGAAGATTAGTGTCATTGAAGATGACTTAGTCTATTCATGAATGTTCATCACCATAGAGCAGCACAATTACCCTTATGTGACATTCATTTCGAATCCCCACACCCCCTAGATTGCTTGTTACTTCTAAAATTTCTCATAATTTTAGTTTAACAGGACAATTGATAACCAAATAATTTTATTAAATTGCTAGAAACCTCCACCCACTTACTTTTACTATTATAAATGAATGATTTTACAATCCAAATTTCATGATAAAATTCTCTACTATATACCATTCCCAGTGGGATTAGTCCCCGACTCATCATTGGCTCTTTTTATTGACTATGACTCTTGTCCCTTTTAATTGGTTTTAAAGAGGATATTTGAGCATTACCAGTCCTAGTACAAGCTACCAACAGTGATTGTTCATGCCATCATTAGCTTTTGGGGTACTACACTAGCCCCAGAGAGAGAGAGAGAACAATCTGGAGCTTGCAATAGAACCTTCAGTAGTAGGGGTTCTAGTTCATCCAGTTGGGTCGGGGCTAGCCTAGTCGCCACCCAGAATAACTATTTCTCCAGACATGTAGGAAACTATTACACAACTTCTGATTTTTCTTAAGAGTATGCAACATGATCTGATTGCAATAGAAGTTACACCAACACCGCATGATCAACCTACATTGGAGGCACCTCAGGATCAAGTACCACCTGCGGTGCCCATCGTGTGATTGCGTCCAAAGATATGTCACTAGAGGAGTAGAATATGCTCGGAGAGTTTCTAAGGCTTTCGCCTCTGAGGTTTTTTGGGTGTATAGTTGAGGAGGCCTATAAGTTTCTGACTATTTGCCAGAACTGTCTTCATGCATTGGGCCTAATGGAGTCGAGATGAGATAACTTAGCTACTTATGAGTTAGATGGGCTAGCCAGGAAGTGGTGGCATACTTTCATTCAGACCAGCACAACTGGTCTTCACTGGTCATTTAGACCAATTTTTCTAGGGCCTTTTTTTATCTAGGTTCATCCCTCGTAGCATCAAAGACAATCTATTAGTTTTGATATGATTCTGGATTTTAGATTTGTCCTCTAGCCATGCCAGGTATTCCTTAGGTGGTGTGGCAGGGCTCTCGTAGTAATGCTCTGGTTGGAGTTATTTCTCTTATTCACGCTCAGAGGCTAGTAGCTAGCAGATGTTTATCTTATTTGGCATATGTTTGTAATGTGAGTAGGGAGGTCCCTGTAGTTGAGTACTAAGTTTCCATTGACCATAATTTTGTAGATATGTTTTCTATCAACCAACCAAGCGTACCTCTAGGCGTGATATTGATTTGCCTAGTGACCTTGAGCCGAGTACTCGACATATTTCTAATCTACCTTATCATATGTCTCCTCCAAAGGTCAAAGACCTCATTGTTCTTCTTTAGAATATCTTAGGTAAAGGATTTATCAGGCTTAGTGTATCACCTTGGGGCGCTCTCAATCTCTTTGTGAAGAAGAAGAACTGTATGATACCCATGTGTATCAACTTTAGGCAGTTGGCTAAGGTTATGGTGAAGAACTATTACTCTATGCCTAGGATTGATGATCTATTTGACCAACTTTAGGGTGCCACAGTGTTTTCGAATATTGATATGAGGTCCAAATACCATATGTTGATGATTAGGGTAGCGAACATCCCTAAGACCGTATTTAGGACTCAATGTGGCCACTATGAGTTCATAGTGATGTCTTATAGGCTGGCTAATGCCCCTCCCACTTTCATGGACTTGATGACATGGGAGTTCAAGTCGTATCTTGTTCGTTCATCATAGTGTTCATAGATGATATCCTTGTGTCCTTGAGGATCAGGAGAGATTATGAGCAGCATTTGAAGATTATGCTTCAGACTTTGAGAGATCGGTAAGTTTATGGCAAGTTTTCAAAGTATGTGTTTTGGCTTGAGTAGCATTCTTGTGTACGTCATGTCCAAGGATTGTATTTTTGTAGATCAGATGAAGATTGAGGCTATTCATGATTAGGCTAGGCCTACTTTGGTTAGTGAAATTTGGAGCTTTGTCATATTGGCAAGCTACTAAGGGTTTATCAATAATTTTTATGAAGATTGGGTTCTAGTTTAGGTGACAACCAGTGATGTGTAGAAGATTCTATGTTTCTATTTGGTTTGGATTGTCGAATTATGGTAGGTGACTTATGGGGGCACCACAGTATGGACCTACAGTTCTACATGGTTATTGAGGATTTCAAGGGAGTTGAAGCTACTCTGATTATGGGACTACAAAGATAGTAGTGATGTGATATGTAGACACTTGATGGTAAACAAAGGTTATGCGCTTATGTTATACAAAATTATTAGGATGACCAAGAATTTCTCTAAGTTTTGACATGAGGTAAACGACAGTTTGAATAGTTATTGAAATATGGTACATGAAAATTGTGTTGTGTTGACATTGAGCGTGATTCAATATCTCTATCTCAATTGGAAAAGTACTATTAGGTTAGAAATTAGTGCTATTGGCCTATGATGGCACCCGTATTTGTCATGGAATTCTTGAATGGAAATAGAGGAAGCCATAGTTTGGAATTTCTAGAGGTTATAGAGTTTTTTCTAAGGAGACTTTGATACTAGTGGAGGTTTGAGACTAAGGTAAATGCACAGGGTGGTTATGATGTATTGTTAGTCTTAAAAGCATTGGTTTCGGTGGTGTACTATGAAGAGTATGTGGGGTTTGATAAATCGAGTATGTGTACGATTGTAAAGGGGACCATATTGATTAATTGTGGCTTGCTAAAACTCAAAGAGATGGAGTCAGACGTATGGAAATGTTTGATATGGGTTCTATGGAAGGATTATCTCATGTTATTCAACCTTGGTTCTGTACATTCTTATGTGACCACCTACTTTATTCTGGACATGGTTTGGGGTATGACTAGCTGCATATGCCCATGTGTGTTTTCACTTGAGTGGGTGGATCTATAGTGGTAGATCGGGTGTACCAATTCTGTGATGTTTTCTTTGTAGGGTAGGAATGCTTAGGAAATTTTGGTCATTTAAGATATGACAGATTTGGTGTTGCCTTGGGGTAGCTAAAATTTTTGAGTAATTCTACATGTACTACCTTTCTTAGAAGAATTTGTAGAAGAGGTACCATGGGTATTTTAAGTTGTTCGATAGTCCTAACGTTCATCTTATCATTGAGGTCACATTCTAACTATGTCAGATTAAAGGTGGAGACCATAAGGTCTAGATTTTTCATTCTTTAGAGTTTTATATAATTGTAGGTACTGATCTAGCATTCTGATGGTGTTGTTAAAGGTTCTATATGCTTGGGTGTATCGCTCGCTAGGTGGTTACCTTATTATTTCCTTCTTTGGGTTAGATAAATTTGATTCTCCTTTAATGAGTACCCGATGTCTAAAGATCAAATTTTATAGCTTAAACTCGTAGAAAGACTATGTTCTAAGAATGGAATCTTGATAGGATATGTGATGGTTGGTGCATTATAAGTGTGTAGTGGTTGGTTCAGGTTCACTGATGGTTATAGTCGGTATCAATTCAAAATTTAAAGTGGTTATGTGACAAAAGATTCATCCGGTTGTTATTTTATGGTCCAGAGGGTGTCATTTCAAATTAGGTTCATGGGTTATTTTGTGGCTTGATAATAACTCCTAATTTGCTGATCTGCCAAATTTTGATTTGAAAGTTTAGTTCTTAGTGGTTGATCTTGATGGAATGGTCTTAAGGAAAATCTCACTTGAAGAGATGGACACCAACTTTGTAAATCATACATTAGGATTTTGGTAACATAGAGTATTATTCCTTCTTCTTCTTTATGTTCGAAGACGAACATTGTTTTTAGTGGTATATAATGTAATGACCAGGAAGGTCATACTTAGAATTTTCTGTAAAATTACCATTTTATCTCTCCCAATAGTTGCCTTGAGTACTTTCTGATCGGTTTGTGAAGTTGGATTTATAAATTTTGTATAAGGTTGTGAATTGTGGAAGTTTTAGTTATTGGAAGGCTTAAGTTGTGAAAAATTGTTTTGGTAACTATCTGAGTTTCGAGTCTTGAAATTGAATTTTCTTTGTTCTATAAATTGTCCATTGTGGAATTTGGTCTAGGAGAGTTGCCAGTTTTAGATTTGAAGTTCTTTCATGGATTTGAGGTCATAATTTGGAAGTTGAAGTTTTAATCTTTGGGTTGAATTTGGTCACCATTCGGAGTTCAGATGCTAGGATCAGATTTCGAACGGTTTTGTTGGATTCAGGGGATAATTTTAGGCCCAAGGGAGGTCTTGGTTGTGAGTTCTTTGTGAACCTTTATGATTGATAAACTTGATACTTGAGAATTGATGATTTGTATTTGTTAGGCTGTAACTATTGTACTACGTGATATATACATTGTAAACTGTTAGGTTGGGTTGATCTCTATGCATGTTGTAGTTTATGGAGGTTCAGTAGGGATGAAAGAAGTACTTGTATTCTATTATACTTTACCTAGTGTGTAGTAGTTTCCTTGTTGTGTATCGTGTTTTTTAGTACTCACTCCTTGCTTCTACACTTGTGTAGATTATGAAAAACCTTCCTGATTATCCTTCTTCTATGCTTTTTCCGAGGTTTTACTATGGAGTCTTGAGAAGTAGCTGCTTGTTATCACAGTGGGCCCTCCTGTCCCTCTATTATGTTCTTGTTCTACTCTAGAACCAATGACACTGAGACTTGTATATTCTTTGAAATTAGTTATAGTACTTCAGAGATTTGTACACGTGACAACTAGGTTTTGGGGTATTTATCAGATTGACTAAGTTATCTACATTTATGTTATTTATGGTTTAATTTATGCATTTATATCGTATTGTTTAGGTTTTAGGCTGACTTGTTTGGTGGGATAAGATGTGTGCCATTTCACCCATTTTTTAATCGTGACAACAATATTCTTGAAAGTCATAATTTTAATCATAGTCATTTGTGGGAGATACCGTTAATTAACATAAAACATGTGTGCTATAACATGGAGTTTAGTGTACTACTCCCACACCAAAAAGAGAAAATTCTACTTGATAAGGTAAGGATAATAATCATAATCTTAGGTTGATCCACTAGGCGGAGTACGTTAAGATTAAGTCCTATGGGGGCATGTCGTTCTTGGACTAGGTAATTGCCACTAGTCCAAATCGATGCTAGTAAACTCCAATAGAGAACATGCATAATCATAATCATATTATTTGAAATAGTAAGAATCAATTAATATTGAATCATTCATAAAATCTAATAATCAAAAGAATAGTTCGTTAAAAGCATGATACATAACATAGTCTTGAGAGAAACTTTAATCGAAAGCATCTAAATCATGATAGTCATTCATAATGAGAAATACTTCAATTAGATGCATCATAATTTCATATAAATTTGTTGATACTTTATTCCAAAGCATCCTTGATTTATAAAATCCTTCATAACATAATGCATACATAGTAACATAGCTTCAATCATGATCATAAAATAATTGTATAGCACGAGTTCATGAAAATATCATTGAAAATATTGAATTTTGATCAAATCATTCATAATAAATAAACTTAAATTCAATAGAACGCGTAAGAAAAGCATGAAACCCAACAATTAGGTAAGAATCATAATTGAGAAATCGAGGTTTCTTTGGGACTCAATGAGTTAAGAAGAATCCATTGATGAAGTTCCCACATACCTTGATTAAAACACTAATTGAAATATTCAATGGAGACTTGAGATCCTTGAAATCCTAAATTGATTGAGGAAGAAAACTGGAGCGAGAGGATTTGGAGTTGAGAAAATGAGGGTGAATGGGGGTGGTTAGGGGCCTTAGGAATATGTTAAATGACATAGTATATGAATAAACAGAGAAAGAAAAGCCTCAACTCCGCAATTGAAATAACAGTCTAACAATAAACACAAACCCATGTATGGCCTATACATACTTCTACGGACTATACTGTCCACTCTTGGACTCCATAAACTGAAATCCAAGTCCCTGATGAAAAACCACGAACCACCTTATAGGACTCGTAGTCACTTTCACGAGTTATAGAACTCATTCATACACTGAGTATGGAGAATAAGTCTAGACTTTCAGGCTTTGAACAACGACCCTGACTTACGAACAATAGATCCACATACACTGTGTTGTCAGGTCGTTGAGCCCAGTCCCAGCAACCCAACTTTCAAAAAGACAAACCAAGAACATACTTCTATGACTCGTAATCCAATGAAAGACTCGTACATTACCCTCATCTATGTGGAGGTATTGAAATCACTAACTCCTAAAGATTACATCTACAAGACCCAACTACGACTCGTGGTTCCTTTCACGATCTGTACTGTTAGCTAGTACATCTAGGACTAAGACTTTACATTTTACAACATTTAGGACTCACGACCAAGAGCCTATCACTAAATTGTAGACCAAACCACTTGTACTAATCAGTAAACCAACATCCTAAAATTCTAAGTGTCATCCATGATCAGCCTTTACATGCCATACTCATAACCACGACCCATAAACATCACTCATAAAACTCCTAGTAGATGACAACAATTTTTGCTGCAACTTTACTACTTCAACTAAGCTATTCACCTCCAAGATGTTACAGCTAAGTCCAAGAACTAACTACCAATAAGAATATGAACTTACAGTAAGCATGCTTGAAATCCCAAAAACTACTTGAAATACATCTATGACAAGAATTCTAATAACTAAATATGAATCAACTACAAGCCCAACCTAATTATAGCTAATCAACATTAATTCACATTCGCAATCTTAATGTAAAGACTGGTAAGTCGTAGCCTATGTTAAAGCTTATCCCACGCGCTCAAAAAATACAATTCTAGAGCTTTCTCCTTCCGTATAGCCTGTGATTGTTGTCATGCTATCAAATAAATGAATCAATACATACATAAGACACTAAAATCGAAACAATAGAAGATGGAACCCAAAAAAAGAGTAAAACAGAATCATAGGACTTGCATTGAGAATCCAAAAATTGACTTTGTCAATTAGTCTTAAATAGCTCAAGAAACTTGTGCCCCGAAAATAGAAACAATCATAGCTCATAAACTTAACTAAATCAGAACATACAATACAATTAACTAAAAACACCATTAAAGGGCCTCAGAAGGTCCTTTGGGATGAGAACTTGCCTTAAATATAATTCCCCCACACTTTTCCGATGATCCCACTATGTGTCCCATCAAACTCCAATGTTCTCTTCGAACATAGCACCAAGATCGCGAATGCGAAGATATACATCACTAGCCGTTTAGAACGCACCTTGAGGTGCATGGACACAAAGACGAAATGCGGTACTAAGGATTGGTTCGGAGCCTGTTAAATTAAATGAAATATGCTACCCCATCAAATTTGGCATTATGGCATCAGCAGAGATGTCAAATCTTCCAACTGAGGTCGTATTGATGAAAAATGCTTCCCACACCCAAACTTCATTTCAAGCCAAATTTCATAAGGTAGCTCAGAATTAGTCTAAAAGCCTTGGGATCCGCACCAAAGGTTATTTTAGACCGAACTACACACCTAGAGATAATAGAGTTGTCAGAATTGCATTCTAAAGTAGTGTACGTGATTTTTTTTCAAAACAAAAACATGCACAAAAAAAAACGAATGATCAGGTTACCACACTACTAGTCCTTACAAGTCAAAAATGACTTCGGTAGGAAAGCTCTGAAAGACAAAGAATTTAATAAAGAGAATGTATGCACCAATTTATTTTCTCACTATGCTTTGGCTCTGCCCGCGTGTTTCAAAAGTTACATCATTCGCATGAACCCAATATTGTTACATTTTTAAGTAAGTAATAAGTATTCTTTCATCCTTATTTAAAGATTTTAGATTCAAACTATGCTACAAAATTAACTTTTCAATCGAGTAGTTTCCATTTTCATTATTTTTTTTAAAATAAATAAATAAATGTCTTAAGACCAATTTTATAAATGATCCAAACAAAACAAAGATAAAAAGTCACAGCCCAATCTATCAAACCAAAAAACCCTTAGGTTTCGTAAAATTTACCTATATACATCAAGTGTAAGGGAGTACTCGGTACTCTTTCTCCTAATCCGCCTCCTTAGCAACAAGACATTGGTGTGTGGTTGGAGAAACTCACAATAGTTCTGGATCCTCTAGGTGATTCCAAGATCCATCGGTTCTTTTTATGGTTGGATTTCTGTCTCTACAACAAATTCGATTATCAGGGAAAAATTATTTCGTCATTTATAAATCATATTTCTTCACTAAAAATCTTGTGAGACGGAAAATAATTCGTCAATCAGTCATCACTAAATGTGTATCGCTAAAAGTATACAACAACAATTTAGTGCTTTGTCACTAAAAGTAATATATTAACTACAAAAAGAAAATCGTCCCCAAATGCTTAAACATTTGTGACAAATTTATTTGTCATAAAAAGTTTTTTTTTTTTTTGTAGTTAATAGTATGCTTTGTCACTAAAAAGGTTATTACTACAGACAAAATTATGTCGTTGCTAATTATTTTACTTCAATTAGTGACGAGATCAATTGTCTCTAAAGTTATATGTATTTCGTAGTTGAACAAAATCTAATTTCGTCATTAATGACTATATTTTATATACAAAAATAAATTTTATTCTTAAATGTATTAATTAGGAACAAATTTATTATTATAATAAAAAACAGTTAATTTTCGTATTATCTCCTCTCCCATCTCAATTTTTTTAACCCCTCCCAAGAGCTCCCACATTATGCTTTCTTGGGGACTCGAACTCACAACCTTAAGGTTGGAAGTGAGGAGTGCTTACCATCCAATCAACTCTTTCTTGTCTCTCATTTTTATTTTATTTTTAACTTCATTCACTTCTTTCAAATTAACTTCTGTAGATATAATATATTATATGATTATTTATACACATACACAAATGCATAAAATTTACCACCCACAATTCGTTCAAATGTAGATTATATTTTAATTGAATTGTATATTTTTAAAATATCTTTAAATATATTTAGTACGATTCTGTCATTTTATTATTTATTTTTATAAATTTTAAAAATTATTTAGTACAATTATAAATTTATATAAAATTAAAGTTTTGATTTTTTTAAAAAAAAATTGAATAGTCGGTTCAATTGGATCAGTAAATCAATTGTTTTGAAAACAACATTGATACCCATAAATATAGTACTTCATCATAATATATTTGAAATCCTAGTTGGTTCATTTCTTTCATTTGTACTTTCATTTTTTAGTTTATTTTGATTTTCACACTGATGGAAAAAGTTAATAGAAATTCATGAAATATTTGTACCTTTGCAAATTCTGAGTTTGTAAGTCGATGTTATCTCTGTATAGTTTCTCTACGTAGGTATGTGGAATTTCTATTAAATATGTACATATTTTTAGATAGAAGCAAATAGATCGACTTAGCCTATGCAGTTTACTAAACAAAAATCAATAGACATGCACAAAAATTAGCACCAAGACTTGAGAAATTATTTTTTCTATCATCTTTATCGATGAAAGTGTATCAAATAAAAAACAAAAGTGTTAAACCAACAAATATTAGCGATCTAGTGGTAGAACCGTGCCCCACTCATGATACTTATAACTTGGATTGTATTTTTCAAGTGATGCATTTTATAATTGTGTAATTTAAAAAGCATTGATGAATTGAACTTTTTCATTTTTACAAAATCGACCGAATTCGTTGGTTTTAATATTTTTCCTCACCAATTAACGAATGGACTCTGTCTATTTCTTATGAAGCACTTGTATTATTCTTTTCGAAAGTTGTCACTTGTAATTATGAACAATTGTAGCCAAAAAAATTGTATTTAGCTATGAATTTTTTTCGTAGCAAATAGTTGAATTATTCACTACAAATTTTAAGTCGTCGCTATTTAACACCTTATATATTTTGTGATTTTTTTTTGTTGTCACTAAATCACAGATTGATTAGAGACAATAAAATCTTTGTCACCAATTATTTATATTATTAGTGACGAAAATAAATGTCATAATTAAATATAAATTTTTACAACTAAATCTTATAATATTTAACTATGAACTCTAATTTGTCGATATTGTAACATATTTTTTTAGATGAAATTTTTTTGTGTCCAAAAAATAATATATCATGAATTAGATACATTATTAGTGATGAAATAATGTGTCACCGATAACTTTAAATTCGTGACTAACACTACTAAACAAATGGCGCCAATTATTTTTTGGTGGGAAGCTTCAGTGGACAAAATTTTGCCACCGATTTTTATGTTTCGTCACTAAAATTATGTGTCTCATATATTTAAGCATGAAAAGTAAATTTTGTCACTAAAAGTGAATAATTAGTGACGAATTTGATGTCGTCGCTAATAATTTCATAGCTATATATCATAGCTATATATCATATTTGTTGTAGTATCACCTTTAATATTACATGATATATCTCATCTTCTCTTTTGTCTTCCCTTTTTCCTTTAATGAACTGATTAACGGCACATTTTCATAGGTGGTCAGGATTTTTCCCTAAGGGACTGAAGAAAATGTTCCGGAGTATCTCTTGAATCTCTAGTAATCTACAAACCCTAATCTTTATTAAAGTTCCATTTTCATTAGAACTCTACTAAAAACATTTAAATTTGCTTATCTTATTAATTTGATTAAATCCATTATCTTATTCTTACATGTTATATTTAATAATTTGAAATGTCTATCTCTATATTATTCAATCCTCATTATACATTGAACTTAGAAAGGAGACGAATCGAGTCTATCGTTAAATTAATTTTAAAACATATCAATCAAATTTGTTGGCATACTTTTTTTCATCTTCTTGAATGATTGTCAACATGGATGAACATATATAAACAAAGTACTTTAATTGGGTCATAATATTAATATTAAACAAACATATAAGATCAAAGATAATCTCTTGTGAATATTTTATTAGAAAAAGGAGAAAAGAGAAAAGTCAAACATTTCATCGGAGCAATCTAATCACGTTTAAGTATTTCCTTAAAGATTCAGTCAATCATTTTTGTTTGCGAATCTAGCAGTAAACACATCACACACACATACAAAAACACACACAGACAGGCACACATGTACGCGCACAAACACACACACTCACATTCAAAAATTCAAACACGAAAATGTCCATAGAAAATTGTTAGGTGCTTTACCCTTTTAGAAACTAAATGATATAATAATTATTAATAATATTAACAATAAAAATAATGATATATAATGTAATCATCGTACTTATTTTATAAGTGAAAAGACCTCAAGTTAAAAGTTAAATTATAAAAATAACCTTATAAAGTAAATTACCTATTATTTAGAAGTAACATTACTCTCCATTAAAAGTTTAACATTTAATATTTGTTAGTGTTTAATTTCTTTATGTTCTATGATAGAATTCCGAAAGGGAGGTTCATTATTGAAAAGAAAGACATTCAATTTGTTTTTGATAAAATGACATACATTGTAATAAATAATAGAATATAGACCATTAATTATATAACTACTTATTCTTAGTACATGCTTATAATTTATCAAAAACTAGTTTCGTTTGCTTTGCTCAAGAACTGCATGTATTACAGAGAGAGATTTAGAAGATATTTTGGCAAAACCAATAGCTGCAAACTTAGCCCATAAGTTCCGAAATCTAGAATAATAATCCTTAACAGAGATACCTCCTTTTGAATAATTAGCAATTTCAAACTCTAATTGAAAGCGTCTTGAGTATTTTCTTGGTTGTAAACCTTTTGTAAATGTAATACCCCATAACTTCCAACACTTATACAACTATGTGAATGTGAAAAAATATTTGAATTCGAGATAGTTAAAGGTGATATTTTATATTAAAGTCATAAGTGGACAAGTGTGTATTAGTGTTAAAATCTTGTAAAGAAACTACGATATGGAATATGGTAAAAAATAGGTGAGGTGCTTGCTTGACTAAATTAAGCTACTAGGTGACAAGTAGGTGCATCACCTACTTAAGGTATATCGATCAAGTAGGTGCATCACCTACTTTGACTTATGGGCCATATGGAGGCCTAAATTAAATGATCAATTTGAGGCCCAATCTGTCCAAGAAAAGGGGGGAAAATGAAAAAGAATGGCAGTCCAAGGCCCAATCTTTCCAAGCCCACAAGAAATAATTTTAATGAAAAAGTAGATGAATCACCTACTTAAATGTGTGGCCTAAATTAAAGACACACGGTGGCTGCAAATGAAGTACACAAAAGGTGGCAAAAGGGACCTATTAAGGCCAAATTTCTAATACAAATATCTCATTTTCCTCTTATCCAAATTTTAAGCTATCAAGTTCATATATTTATCTCTCTCTCAAGATGAAACAGCAACCAAATATTCCCACTAGGGTTCTAAGTATTTTTCATCTTGGTTCTCCAAAGCAGCCACATGATCACCTTCTCTCCTCTATTGCTTCAAGTATATTGGACAGTTCTTCAAGGGGGGGTGAAATAGAGATAGTTATATGTGTTGGCAGCCAAGGTTCTGCCACTCTCTTCAAAAGATTAAGAGAAGGTTACAAAAATAATTGAAGAAGAATAACATATTAAGATCACCAAGGTAAGGCGCTGCCACAACCTCTGATTATTAGTTTATTCGAGAATTCTAAACTAACTTGTTTATTGCAACTCGTGGGATGGTGATTGAAAACCATAATTTCAAGTCTTTTGGTTATTTTGGGGGTGTTGAGGACTGTTATTGTATTGATTTATTTGTGGTATGTCATGGATGTACTTAGAGAATTATTGTGAAAAGCTGTTATGGGGCAGATTTATAAGTTGTGGTGATGCACCATTAAATTAATGTTTTTGTAAGTTCACTACCCGTCCCAATCAGTTATTGTTATATATCTATATATATGTATATATATTATGAAGACTATGGAGTGCCGACAAACCTCATAGGAAGGTTATTTTCATGTAAATAACTATAATGGACAAAATGTGTGAAAGAACAGACTCAATTAGAAGGATAATGGGCTGGCTGGCTGCCTACTATTTTGATGAGTTGAAATATCCCGAGTTAGTAGGTAAGCTGCTAATATTATCCTTATTTATTGTTTGTTGTAGATGAATATTATGACATTAAAAGACAGTTTGAGACTATGTAAGATATATGAATTGGGAATTGAGGTATGTAAGGATATTTGATCTCATATATATTGGCATGAAATTCTATATTATGTGTACCGACGAAATTGAGATCTCTAAGTGATCCTCATGGTAAAATATACAATGTGAGGGTGCACAGTCTCCAATGTAGCTAATGGTCTTCCTTATACAGTCCAAGTTCTCAAAATATGCCAGACTACCTCTATACGTGTTCATTATCCAATATTGGTATGTATATTCTTCCAAGTACTAGTTGACTAAGGTACTTTAAACATTAAGTTTCATGAGTTATCCACCAAGTCAAATGAAGTTCATTGAGTCAATTAGATCCTACATTATACATGTTACATGTTTTTATATGTCAGATACATATTATGTCCATTGTTCATTTTATGTCCCTTTACGTGGAATGTACAACCCTTTTTGTGGTTCTGTCATGGGCTTCATTAGTTTGGATGTTTATGCACTCTTTCATTTGATATCGTATACTAAGTGTTTAGCTATCATATCATCTTATATAGTTCTTGCCTCTACATTTGAAAAGTTATAGTCTCTACTAAGTGCTAAGCTATCGTATGCCCCCATGTGAAATGTCCAAACATGTTTTAAATGAAGCATTTTGTAAGAAGAATTACTTGCTCAATTGCTATACATCTTAATGAATCATTTACTACATGTAAGGTAGTTTCCACACACCTTCCTGGATTACCTGTATATGTTCATTGTGCCCAAATGAAGTTCACGAGTCATATAAGTTCCTAAGTAGCACAAAAAAGTTTAATTTTCTTCCTATATTATTGTTTTCTTCCTCAATTAAGTTATCCACATGTCCACATCAATAGTATATAGTCCTAAATCTGAAAAAGAGTCATGAACATCAAAAGAAAAATCTCAAAGATTAAAGAGACAAGGTAAAGTGAATCTATATAATTATGGGTGGTAGCTCAGGGTTTAAAATACCTAGCATAGGCCGATCCTAATTCTCTTGCTTAAGGGTAGCAGCTCAGGGGTGGTAATACGTAGCATGGGCTAATCCCAATCTATATAATTATGAGTGGCAACTCAGGGGTTAAAATACCTAGTATGGGCCGATCCTAATTCTTGTGCTTAAGGGTGGGAGCTCAGGGATGGTACTACCTAGCATGGGCCGATCCCAATCTATATTAATAATGTTGGAAGCCTAGGGGCTAAAAGCCTAGCATAGGTCGATTTCGATTAGTATATTTATGAGGATCGCATCCCAAGGGTTAAAATGCCTAGCATGGGTCATCCTCTCCAACCACTAATCAGCTGGTTATTGTGTCACATGCTACAAAGTCTATAAAGAAAATATGAGTAAACTAAAAGCCAAGAATGTAATGTACATGATTCCCCAAGTATAACCAAAGAATATAATGTACATGATTCCACAAGTATAAGCAGAGGTGAATGTAATGTACATGATTCCTCAAGTATAAGCAGAGGTGAATGTGAGGCATGTGATTCCACAAGCATAATCAAAGGTTGTCTCTTATACTTATTTATCTATACAGAATATTTGTGCATTTGTACCTGATTTCAGTTGAGCTATTACTTTATGCCTTACATATTTAGTACATTCTTTTGTACTAACGTCCCTCCTGGGGGATGTTGTTTTCATGCCACAAGTATAGGTACTCAAGATAATAAAATCTCTCAATATAAGCATAGTATAATCAACGACCTTTGATGAGCTCCAGGTTGCTTCAAGGCTTTGCCAAGTCTCTAGTATATTTTTAAGATTATATATTAGTTAACGGGTATATGGGGTTCTATCCCGTTATAAGCTAAGTGTCTATCTTATAGAGGCTCTGTAGACCAAATGTCAAAGTAAAGCGTGGTTATGCCTTGTTTCTAGTAACTAAGGCTTCAACGGCCTAGCGTGTACATTTATTTTAGGCCTATCTATGTTGGTCTTTTATCAAGGTACTTGACATGTACTCATCAAAGATTTATAGTTATCATAGTTGCATGTACAATAAGCACAATACATAAGTTGGGTCTCTCGGGCCTTTAGGGCATCGGGTGACTGTCCGTCTCAATGGGACTTGGGGCGTGACAAAAAATGGTATCAGAGCAGGTCATCCTAGGGTGTCTACAAATCCGTTTCTAGTAGAGCATTACTTATGAATGTGTTTCACGCCACATTTATAATTAAGGTGTTGCCTGGACATTTAGGAAATGTGACCTTTCATAATCTAGGTCATGCGATAGAGCTATGTTAAGAAGTTTATTCCCACTCATATTATGATCTATTTAATCCAGATTATTTCTATCATAGTTAAGGTCAATGGTTGCCAGGAGGCCAACACCAGCATCATCTAAAAAGAAATTTCAAGAGAAAGGTCTCGTGTTATCAAAATTCAGAGAAAGGCTTGTAAACATTTTTGTGTTACTTGTAAGGTCTCATCTACGGTTGCATTTTTACCACTTGTATCATCTTGATTCATCTAATATACTAGGGTTATTCATAAGTTGCACAATAAATGGTTACCTAGTCATAGAGATGGGATGCCACAATATACAACTTCTTAGGAGAATGTGACTTGTTCTTGAGTTAAAGATTTTTTCCACATGACTCCTTCAGTGGTTTGAGGATCTAATCCTATAGAGGGCAGTAATTACCTTGTCAATAATAGAAATTAAGTTTTTCGAATTATGCATGTATTCAATAGAAGTTGTTGATTTAGCTTTGTATTAGTTAAAACATGTGGTAGAAGCATAGTCTGATATGTGAATATACCACGTTGGTATTTGCTAGAGATATTCTTAGTTGATAGATGGGGCGCAATGATTAGTTATCTTCTAGGGTATAGCTGGAATTATAAAATAGGTGCGTATGATCACCCTAGTTAGGTCAACGCGTGATCCTTATGGTTGTTAGCTCATAGGACAAGTGTTTCAATTGTCCATATAAAACTGTGTATTTTCTTTTCCTACCATGATTTATGTTTTTGTTATAGAATAAAATGTGAATAAAATATACTCTATTAGAATATTTAGAGTAGAGCAAGCCGTAACATTAATTAATCACTAGTAGAAGAGTATTTGGTTAAATAGGAAATGAAGGAGGATGGTATTTAAATACCCATAAAATGGAAGGATGAGCTGGGTGAAGTTCCCTGATGGCATAAGAAAATGATGTATATGAGTGTTAAAGGAATAGGTGACATAGGTTATGTCCTTATTATAGAGAATTTTTAATAAGTGTGTGATGTGGAAAAATACGGAGAGATAGAGAGATATTGACTCTTGGATCCTAACCAGTTGAAAAGGTGCACCAGAAGAACTCCCTAAAATATTGTTTTTATATACTTTCATTAGACAGAGAAAACATTGTAGCATTGATGTGAATTTTAGTACCCAATCTTAATAGTTAAACGAATAAAGAGGTAGATCAAAAAAATTCATTGATAGAAGATACATTGACCAGTGTTGTACCCTAGGATGCACCTACATCACTCATACAATATAAATATGGGTTACTATGCACGTGTATGGAGCAAACTAAATAATGTTGCGATCATAGGTTGACAAAAGGAGAGGATGGTTGATCATTTATGCCAATTGTTCTTATTTGGTTCCTTTGCATGGAAGAGGGTTGCAGCACACTCACTTCTTATATCGTTACAAAAAATCTAGTAGCTAGCTAGGACATGCCTAACTTGTTGGGCTGTCTCAGAACCTCATGACTACATAAGATTATAGGATACTTCTCCCACCCTTGCCCCCAATGTTTGAATTTACTTTGAAAGTTGTTCGATTCTAATGGCCCGAACACTAGTTAGAAAAATTCTCAAGAGTTAAAAGACAACATAGAAAATCATTTGCATATGTTTTGAGGTGAGTAAATAAAAACAAGTGAAATTGCACCCAGGAATTAGAACTAGTGGTAGTAGCTTTGTACTTAAGATATGGTGGAGTTTTTATATAGTATGTCTCCTGGCTTCAAAGGCTTTGGTTTTCTATACAATAAACATGTTATATATCCTATAGCTCGACTATTTGTACTCATAAACCCTTTATGAATAATTTTCACACATGTTACATATGTCTTAAAACACTTGCATGTGGTTGTTATTTTCTTAAAAAAAACTCGCTCACTGCTATATGTTTTATAGGATGTTGCCTTATTTCACCAATAACTTTTCCTAAATCACTTGTCCATTTTTTAAATCATTATAGATTAACGTCTCATATTCTATATGCATTATAAATTACTTTCTCATGAGTTATATGTACCACAAGTTACTTGTATGTATATCATATGCTCCATAGACCATCTACCTATATGTTACATGCCTCATAGCCTACTTTTTTAAGCATTATAGGCCCTAAAGTTTATTTGTCCATGTGTCACACACTTTCTCATATTTCATGAAGTATATTTATTTATGTGATAGTTCATGTGATCGTGTGATTTATAACAACATATATCGTAGTTTGTATTCTTATGTAATAATTATTTTGTAATACATCTTCCCATGTGCTAAATGTATTACAGTTAATGATATGTAGCTCACTTGGTTATATATTACTGACTTTTACAATATATGTCCCTATAACTCAAATGTCTATGTCTCTTATGTACACTTGTTAGTATGCTTAAAGTACTTCTTTATGGCTCATTAGTCACACATGTCTGCTTGCTTATCTGTCATAGGCTTATGTGGCTTATGCATTAATATGTTATACCCCTTTACTCTTATTTACTTAAGTATTAAACACGTTGGGATAAAGTTTCCCCCATATCGGGATGAACAAATGATTTTGCCAGAAAAGGTTAGGGACCTGGTAAATTTTATTACAACTCTTATATGTAGAAAATGGATAGGGAAAGTTTCCATGTTCCTATAGTATGTGTCTTTCCTACAGGTTTATAACATATGCATCTATCAACTTGTTCATAGGTTTGTTTCACATGAGTTAACTTGTTCTAGTATTTGCAATTTTCGTATTCCATGTATTTGTTTGGCTAGTTTATAAAAGGGAGAGAACGATAAATTGTGGTGTAAAAAATTGTTACTTAATTATATATGGTTAAGAGGAGACTTACTTTTCATTTGATTATACATATGCTACATCTGCTGCAACACCCTATGCCCATACGTAGTTTTGGTCAGCTGATATGTTTTGGGCAGTTTGATTTACAAAGGGAACTCTGGCAAAAGTTTTAAAAAATACACACAGTTAACCTTGTTTTGAGCAGGACCTCTCATTCGAGGACGAATGATCCAAAGGGGGGGGGGGGGGGGGATGATGTAATACCCCATAACTTCCAACACTTATACAACTAAGTGAACGTGAAAAAAT
>JAJOOR010021165.1:0-39665 GCA_036250505.1 Solanum acaule | reverse complement strand
CAAAGATACACAATCAAATTCAATCAAGTAATCACAATAAGATTGCGGAAATAACAACATCAAAATCAAACACTTTAAAAAATGGGTCAAAACAACTCAAAAATCCAATTTGAAAAAATGAGGTTTGAATCCAAAAATCTTTACTTGAAAATGCTACCCAAGGCATTTGGAACTCATTGGTGAAAGCCACTTCAAAAACGGATTTAAATACAACTCAAAATCACCATTTTACCAAGTTCTTTGGTTCTTGATGAAACCCCAAATTATCATTCCAAAAATCTTGACTTGAACATTTAAATTCATAAATAATAATGGGTATATGGACATTTAAGATTAGGAATCGTTACCCAAATATTTCTTCTAAAAATCCTTGTTCAAATCACCTCCCAAAGCTCCAACACTAAAAAATGGAGAAATGGGGTTGGAACCCCGATTTTAAAAAATATTTTGTCAAGGACCCCTGCCCACAAACGCGTACCCCTGTCCGCGAATGAAGGATTTAATGAACCGAGACTCCGCAAATGTGACAAGGCTATTGCGAATGCGGAGGTCAACATCTTGAACCTCCATGAACGTTGTCGAGCCTCCACAAATGTAGGGGTCCCCACAATTCCTCTTAGCAAACGCGGTCACAAGCTCCTCAAATGCGGAGAATTGGCACCAACAATAGAAACAAAAAAAATCAGCAATCTCTAAGTCTCTGATTGGACCTTCGGGATTCACTCGGAATCCCATATACACAAACCATATATGTAATTTGACTAAAATCAACATTTTGGACTCAATGGAACCATCGAAACACCAATTCGAGGTTTCCTTGACCTGAAACTCATGAAAGTCACAAGAAATGAATATAGCCTAAAAAGGCCAAATCAAGCTCGGAACCTCTAAAAATTCAACCAAGATTTCTCTTAGGCCAAAATTCATACGCTTAATCCAATGGAACTCACGGAATTCCGATACAAGCATCCAAACCCTGAATGTTGACCAAAGTCAACCCAAAGGCTAAACTTTTCAACAAATTTTTAACTTAGGACCTCAAATCTTCAAAAAGACTCAGAATCTAAAAACTCTCTTGGACCAATTTCCATATTCGGGGATGGATGAAATCGAGGGAATTCCATCCGACACTCAAAACTCTAAAAGACACTGAAAACCACTTTTTAACAACTTTAGCCTTTCAAATTCTCAAATTCACAACTTTTAACTCAAAACTTGAAACCAATTTCAAAACTCATTCAAAAAAAATGACTCGGGGACAATATCGAGAGGGAAAAAGGTAATTTTATGAAAAATTCCAAAATTAAGCAACCGGATCATAACATTATCTACCACTATGTACATCCTCGAACGTAAGGATAAAAGAAAGTACTTGGAGCCTCGAAAAGATGAGGATACCTACCATGCATGTCGGACTCTGTCTCCCAAGTCGCCTCACCAAGGTAACAGTGATTCCACTACATCTTTAGTGAATCAATATCCTTAGTCCTAAGCTTTCATACCTGTTTATCCAGGATAGATATAGGTTCCTCCTCAAAAGAAAAGTCAGGACCTAACACAATTGAATCAATAGAAAGTATACGAGACTCATTTGACATATACTTTCGAAGCATGGAGACATGGAACACATGATTCACAACTGGAAAGCTAGGTATCAAGGCTAATTTATAGTCCACCTCTCTCACTCGGCTCAAAATCTCAAAAGGTCTAATGAATTTAAGGCTAAGCTCACCCTTTTTTTCCAAACCTCATCATACCCTTCATGGTTGACACTCAAAGCCAAACATGATCACCTCCATAAACACTAGGCTCGAACTATCCGATCTATATAACTCCTATGTCGACTCTATGTTGTCAACAGTCTACCTTAAATCATACAAACTTGCTCTATAACATCTTTAAGAAAGTCTGTATCTAAAGAGTCCATCTCAGATGAATCAAACCAACCGATCAGAGATCTACAACGTCTACCATATAATGCCTTAAATGGGGCCATTTGAATACTGAAGTGATAACTATTGATATAGGCAAACTCTAAGGGTAAATACTGATCTTATCTAGCACCAAAATTAATCACATAATTTCAGAGCATGTCCTTCAACACTTGAATCATCCTCTTGGACTGACCATCTATTTAAGGGTGAAAACGATGTACACATATCTAACCGAGTACCCAAACCATGATGGGAGGTCTTCCATAAATGGGGTGTGAATAATAAACCTCAATTAGAGAAAATAGAAACCGAGACCTAATGTAGTCGCATAATTGATTGATATAAAGCTCGGCTAACTTCTCCTCCATATACTTCATACGAACTGGGATAAAATGGGAAGATTTGGTCAGCCCGTCAACAGTAACCTAAATGGAGTCATAACTACCCACTGTGGTAGGTAAACCTACAACGAAATCTATAGTTATCGGTTCCCACTTCCAAGTAGGAATAAACATCCTTTGAGATATACCTTCGGGCAGTTGGTGCTCACACTTGACCTGTTTGCAAGTCAAGCACCTAGAAACAAAATCTTCAATATACCTCTTCATGCCACACCATCACTTATGCTGACTCAGATCATGATACATCTTTTCCTTTCCCGGATGGGTGGAATAACGAGAACAATGGGCTTCATCAAGAATCAATCTAATCAACTCACCCACCTTGGGCACACAAATACTACCTCCTATACTCAAGACACCATCATAATCAAGGACAACCTCCTTGAATTCCCCTCTCATCACTTTGACTTGAATGAGACACAAATTCTCATCATCAAACTAGTGCTCACAGATCTTTTCAACTAAGAAAGAACGAGGCTCTATAAAAATAATTAAATTACCACTCTCCTTAAAACTCTATAAATGGAAAAGGCTACTGGCTAACCTCTAAACATCTCTAGCTAATGGTCTCTCCTCATCACTAATAGTGGTAAGACTCCTCATACTAGAAATATTCCTACTCAATGCATCGACCACAATATTGGCCTTCCCCAAATAATACAAGATGGTGATTTCATAGTCCTTTAGTAGCTCAAGTCATCTATACTGCCTCAAGTTAAGATCCCTTTGACTGAAGATGTACTGAAGACTCCGATGGTCAATGAAGACCTCACAATGTACCCCATACAGATAATGCCGCCATAACATAGGTATAAAGAGTACGAATTATAACTCCAAGTCATGAGTATGGTAGTTCTTCTCATGGGTCTTCAATTGTCTATAAGCATAGACGACCACCTTTCTATTCTACATTAGAATACCACCTAACCCAATTCCAGAAGTCTCACTGTATACGGTAAATTCTACACCCTCTTTGGGTAAGGTCAACAAAAGAGCCGAAGTCAACAAGGTCTTGAGCTTTTGAAATCTCTCCTCACACTCATCAAAACACAGGAAGCTCACACTCTGTCGATTAAATTTGTTCAAAAGAGATGCAATAGTCGAGAATGTCTGGATAAATCATCTCTAATAGCCTGCAAGTCCCACAAAACTCTGAATCTTAGTAACTGAAGTAGGCCTGGTCTAACCTCTAATTGCCTCAATCTTGGTTGGATCCACCTGAACACCCTCTTAGATACCACGTGTCCTTAAAATGCAATAGAATCAAGTCAAAAATCAAACTTCGAGAACTTGACATACAATTTCTCCTCCCTCGATCTTTGGAGCACAATACTCAAAGATGTCATCGATGAAGACTATCACTAAATAATCTAGATAAAGTCGGAACACTCCATTCATCAACTCCATGAATATTGTAGGGGCGTTAGTCAAGATGAAAGACATCACAAGAAGTTCATAGTTCCCATAACGAGTGTCACGCCCCGAGCCTGCACCCTGGACATGGCCGGCACTCAAGAACCATTTTTTATCCTCAAGCGAACCCTTGGCCTGACTGACTACTTAGAGGAAGAATACTCAAGTGATAAAAGACTTAGAAACACAATTTAGCTCAACATAACTCAACTGGAATGTTTGAAAATACCCATTTCAATAATCATAATAGTTTACAAAACATATTTAAGGAAAATACTGAGAGAATCCTCAACTCAATCTATAAAGCCTCGAATACTACGATAGATGTTAGGACAAGACCCACGACAACTCAACAATAATAGGAAAATAAATGTGAAATCCTCCGAAAAGCAAGAAGGCTCACCAAAGCTATTTGAAGCGCAAAGTGATCTCAATGAAATGCGTGTTGATGATCCTAAACACTTGTATCTACACCATAAAAGATGTAGGTCGAATGACATCAGCATATTGAATGCACGAGGATGTAATATAGCTTAGGTGAAATAACTGAATGAAAAGACTGCAATAGATGTAACATGAACTCAAGTGAATGTAAATATTAAAGGAATTAAATCATTTAACTTTACAAAAATACTTACCCATCTCTGACTCCACATAATAAGTGTTATATGAAAAATACACTTTAACTATATTGAGAGATTCTCTAACCGACAACCATCACTATGAGCTACGTGATGATACATCGTCATGTCCACACTGCCATAACTATTCTATATTGTGTCGGGAAATAGGTGTCACGACCCAACCCATCGGGCCGTGCGGACACCTACATACTACCACCGAAGTAGGAGAACCCTCTTATCACAATAGTTACAACATGCGGAAAATTAGATAAAATGGAAATAAATATACTAACAGAATTTTATAAACGGAAAAGGGTCAAAATTGCCCCTGAACTATGTGAAATAGACCAATTATACCCTTCGTTACATTTTGGGATAAAAAATGACCTTGCTGTTATCTTAAGAGACCACAAATACCCTCAAGAGTTAACACCCCAAATTTTTATTGACGTGGCAAGCCAGGTGGGACTAATTCTTCCACCTAAATGTTGCCAACTAGGATTCACTACAAAAGAACTAGACCTTTAGCGGCGACAACAGTTGCCACAAAAGCCTAGAAAATCGTCACTAAACGTTTTTAACATGAAATTCTAATTTTGTGTTTTTTTCTTCATTATTTTTAAAAAACAAAAATGATATCGATTATGTAGGAGTAGGAAGACACTGTATGTTTTATTTTTATGTCATATGTAAATGTATTATTTGTAAAATGATGCATTATATAGTAGGAGATTTGAATCGAGAAGTAATTTTGATGATTTTTCGTAATAATATTGGATGTTTTTAATATTGATATTGCAAGTTATTTATTTTAGAAAATTACGTTGCAATCGAAAATTAATTATCATATTTTTTTGTTGACAAAATAGGTTTTACTAGCGAATGGTTGTTGGAGCCTTAGTCGCCACTAAAAATCACTCATAACCTTTAGTGGCGACTTTGTCGCCACTAAAGGTCAAGTTCTTTGGTAGTGAATCATAGTTGGCAGCGCTTAGGTGGAGGGATTAGTCCCATGTGGCTTGCCATGTCACTAAAAATTTGGGGTGTTAACTCTTGAGGGTATTTGTGGTCTCCTGGGATGACGGCGGGGGTATTTTTTATCCCAAAATATAATGGAGGGTAAAAGTGTCCTATTTCGCATAGTTCAGGGGCAATTTTGACCCTTTTCTGTTTTATAAATAAGAACTTTTAACACAATTTTGGTTAAGACTTATAAAGTAATCAACACCCCCAATGATCTAGTCTAAACAGGTACAAGAGCTGCTAAGAGTACAAACTGAACATAATAATAAATGACATAGCTCCCACCATGCGGAAGGAAAAGTAGAAGCTGCTGGAGAATTCTTCGTCTTCATCAATGAAACATCACCAATCTGCATCCAGACTATGCCAAAAACGCATAGCAAGAGTAGTATCAGTACAAAACAACACGTACTGGTAAGCATCATCGGTCAACCCGACGCCCACCGCAAAACATAAGAAATCAACTAGCAAGAGTATGCAATAACCCACTCGCTTCTCCACCTTTACCCTCTCTCGACTACCTTAAATTACACTATTACCCTTACTACTAACCACCCCTCATTCAACCTACTTACCAGGTTCTTGATCAAAGCCTAACCATTCTAACACATAAAAGAGAACACAAATTAGACTACATGCATTCCGACTAACCGCCCACAACAAACCCTTACTTCCTCATTTATATTACCCATCCTTTGCCATATGGTACTTTATACCAAGCTACCTAACTACCAACCACAAATCTCTTTCTCCAAGGCAAAATCTGCTTAAGTATTTACATCACGTACACTACCTCCACTTCTCACCCTTGCAACATATGGACATCCCTTGTTTCTCGACATTAATACCCTTGAACACTTTGGCCCTTCCAGTTAATTCAACAACGAGATACATAACGGGTTAAATCAACATAATAGAAAAAACATAAATAGGTCCTCATAATCACTTACAATTCCGGGGAAACAACATCAATTATCACTTGTGAACAACGCACAGTTTTATAGTACCAAAATACACATTCATGTCAAGTCATTGGTCCTCTCATGGGACCCAAACCCAAACTGTTAGCATATCAAAACGTGGTACCCGATCTAATGTTTATGCCGGAACCTGACAACCGATCCCATATTTATGCCGAAATGTGGCAACTGATCCAAGTTAGTGTGTTGGAATGCAACACCTGATCCATTCAATAAGCCACAACCACAATCACAAGTATATTCTCAAAATCATACAATCAAGTCATGATTCATGGGATACCTCATTCAATTATTCTCATATACGATTAGTGTGATCCACAACGCAGCATTCATATACATACATGCATTATAAAGAAGCAAGAACGAACATACTTCACCCAATCATGAAATCACAACCATCATAATGAAGTATTCATCGACATACATCACTTGAACAATAACTCGACCATACTTAGACCTAGTTCATCCTCTAAGGCTTCTTCTTATGATTTAATCATCTTTTGTTCGATGCACGAAGGCCTACACATAATTCCTACCATTAATTTACATTAAATTACACCGTGAGCACAAATTTATAACTACTCAATTAAATAAAACGTAGCCTACCTGGGCGCCAAGCAGCTGCATGGAGTTTTGACATCGATTCTTGTTTCTGGACTTCATGACGGTGATCTTGACCGAAAATCCGCCATCCACCGCACTCCTCATGCTAGAAATTTCCTTCTCCTTTCTTCCCAAGCTTAGAGCAACTTTTGGGGGGTTTCTAGGGTGGTTTACGTCTAAATTAGGTATTTTACGAAGAAGGAGGAATTAATATTTCACGTTTTTTACATTCTTTCTCACCTATCCCGCTCTGGCGCCAGCTTACCCCGCCGTGGCACCGTCGTCCTAGTGGCATCATGCTCGCCCTGGCAGGACAGTGGCCGAGTAATTTCATGAGTTTTTTGCTTTTCCTAAATAACGACGGTTCGGGTCGTTACAATAGATACCAATTTAACCCTCATTCGTCCCTGAAGGACTAGTGCACGGAACATCACAGGCTCTATTTTGGAGTACTTCTAACTACCGAATTGGTCTATCATGAAAACCACGACGGATGGTGACTCTTTCAACCGAAACACAATAATGCCTTACTCAAAGGGGTCGATTAGGTATTTAAGGCAACACAAGAAGAAACAAACATGTTTAATTTACACAGCCTGACCCACCAGGGTGGAAGGCTTTCCGCTAAGGTAGGGCCGCTGTGGTGAGGGATCTCCCACTGAGGTGGGAGATCGGGAAACAATACATAGGGGGAAAAGTTCATTTTCCTCCATTTGTTCCAAACTCTCCCAAAATTCCCAAAAACACTCTCGATCGCTTCGCTCCGAACATCAAAATCAAGGTAATGTTCTTGCTCCTTACTCTCTTTACTTCGTTACTTACTTAGCTACGAATGCAAGATGATAATTGATTGGTTAGAATAGCCTTGGGTTAGTTTTCAAAATTCTGAAAAAAGGTTGCTTGATTTGCTAGAAAAACATAGCATGGGTACTTCCCTTACGTCCCTAATGTCTCCACAACGTCCTGGGCGTAAGGATTTCGTAAAAATATAGTCGAATCGGTACCAAAATGGGTGGGGGAAGTTGAAAAGTCTCTTGGTGTAAAACTCAAACTGGGACGTTATTTAGGGGTTATTTTGCGAAAATAATTGCATGTTTAGGTTCTAGGGTAGTTAATACACTCTGATCTGCTGAAATTCTATTGAAAATGAGGATTTTAGGACAAAGAGAAGCCATGATTGTGCCTGGTGTTCGTCCGAGATGAAGGCCGCTCTGGCGGCCTTTATCCCGCTATAGCGGCCTCCCTCATCTCGCTGTGGCGGGATTTGGGCCGCTTTGGCGGGACATCGGGAACCAGTGGCCTGCATCTTATTAAGGCTAGAAAATTCCTTTTTCCCTTTAACCAGATATTGTCCAGCCCCATGGAGTCCTAACGTAAATCATTCATATCTTGCAGGCTTATCTAATGATAGGTCTAAATGAAGAAAATTTGCCTTTTGTCTGATTTCCTGACACTGCTAGTCAAGAGAGATTTCTTAACTTTCAGGACAATAAGTTTTTCTGTGAGAGGGGCTTCGTCTTACTCAGGCTGGAGGAGAAAGAGCCTGCCTTCTATGCTCGTCTGATGGAGTTTGGGTAGGCTCCACTGACCGAGGCTCCCTCTACCGTTCGTGCTGACTGGGTGCGGGAGTTCTATGCTATCCTGCCCATCGTCCATTGGAACGACCCTCACCCCATCATTTACATTCGGGGAGTTTACATCCCCTTGAACACCAGTACTATAAATGATGTACTAGAGTTGTCCGAGGCCTTGAATGCTGAGTACAAGGCTAAGCTGAGGGAGATGGATCTGGGCTGGTTGAGGGACACACTGGTGGAGCCTGCACGTCGGGACAGAGTCTATTGGCCTACTACTTAGGGGATTACTAGTGCAAAGTGGTCACCGGATGCTTAATGGTGGCTTCACTTGGTCACTTGGAGGATTCGCCCGTCGGGCAGTCACACAGATGCGACAGTTCCTAAGGCCTTGGTAGTGGCGTGCGCGGTGCAGGGCATTGAGCTTAATGTGATGGCGCATATTATCTCCCAGTGGAATATGTTTTATCGGGGTAATAAGAAGGCTTTCTTCCTTCCCGTACTTATCACTGTGCTGTGCAAACAAGCGGGGGTGCCCCTCCTAGATACTGATGAGGTAGTTCCTATGGATCCCCCTCTTCAACCTCTTTTGGTTAGACATGGCTCTACTTCCCAGAGCAAAATGAGGAGGAATGATAGATCCAGCAGCAGTCAGGCGGATGTGGATTCAGACGATGAGGGAGGCGACGACACTCGTCCTATCGGGTCCCAGCCTCCATTCTCAGCTGCACAGGTAGAGGAGGACTTGGCAGCTATCCGGAGGATAATGGGGCGTCCTATTGCTTACACCACTCCAGTTCCCCCCAGTACTGCCCTAGAGCTTGAGATGCTCCTTCGTGAGCTACGCCAGGAGAGGAGGAAGACTCTGGCGAGGGCCCGTCTGCTGGATCGGATATGGAAGGCAGTGAAAATCATGTTCACTTACGTCGCCCCCGGATAAGAGATTCCCATAGTTGATAAGGGAGATTTCCATCAATTATCTTGTCTGGAGGAGGCCATGACAGGCCTGGTGCCCTCGGAGGATCTAGAATCCGACGATGACACCTCCCAGTCCCAGGGTTCTTGATTGTTTTCTTCACCCCTTTTTGGGCTTGTAATTTAGGACAAAACTTTACCTTTATCTTTTCGTCCTTCCTTATGTTTTTTTGTAGCACATGGATGCTGGTTTTTCTGCTTTTTCCGCAGTATATGGTTAATTATTAAGTTTTATAAACTATTCTCGATTGCTGAACATTGATTGAATTGCAGGGGTTAGCCCGGATACCATTTGGGGTCCTTATTGGGTAACTTGGAAAAAGAAAGGAGGCAGGCTGAAGTTCTGCCTCGCCTCATCCCGCTCTGGCAGGAGAAATCCCGCTATGGTTGTCTCATCCTGGCGGGAATAATCCCACCCCAGCGGCTCAGACGGAACCAGAACCTGGGCCAAGACTTTTCTAGAGTTTTTCTCTTTTCTAAATTTCACAAAGGTTCCCAGCTTTACCAAACAAATTTAGGATAATTTTCTGAGCTAGGAGAAATCCTTGACTACTCCAAGTTAGACCCACGATACACGAACCAATTCGTTCTTATTAATTCAGCACCACAACCCACATATCCCCAGGATATACCCAGACGCTCACACGGTTATTATCCAAGCGCAAGACACGTCTAGATCTTTCTTACAATCACCTCGCAATTTATCTAGGCCCTTGCATTGAACTCAGTTGGGATCTTCTTTTCACCAAAAGTTTCACGAAACTAAAGCATTTACAACTCGCATAACTTTAACAACTAGGCCAACATATTGCACGTATCAAAGTTCAGATACACATTTATAGTACCCGTAATCATATCAGCACATTAGAGCAAATTCAACTTCACATTCGCAGTTAATTCAGAAACACGAAGCACGCATTAACAGTTTCAAGTTACATTCACAGACCAGTCCAAATTCTTAATTAGTTAGTTCGCCCCATGAATGACCATTCTTGATCATCCATGCAATCACACCACCTCTAGGGCCAGATATCAATTGGAACCTTCTTAGTTTCCAAATTGCTTTGCTTGTGGCCCCTCAGTCGTGACCACGACGTCCCATTTAGTTTGTTGAGATACCAATTGGACCCAACTCATACCACAAGCGACACATGCACAAAAGAAGAGAATAAGTGGAACAACTTCCTAGAATGTTTCTGTGCTTCATGAAGATTAGATGCATGTGGACATCAACACACCCAATCCGCAAGAGTCTAATCCATATTTTGTTCTTATATTGGGAGACCAGTTACCTGAGATCTGATACCAATTTGTCAAGACCCAACCCACCAGGCCGTGCAGACACCTACATACTACCACCTAAGTAGGAGAACCCTCTTATCCCAATAGTTACAACATGCAGAAAATTAGATAAAATGGAAATAAATATACTAACAAAATTTTATAAATAAGATCTTTTAACACAATTTCGATTAAATCTTGTAAAGTAATTAACACCCCAAGGATCTAGTCTAAACAGGTACAAGAGTTGCTAAGAGTACAAACTAGACATAATAATAAATGACACAACTCCCACCATACGGAAGGAAAAGTAGAAGCTGCTGGAGAATTCTTCGTCTTCATCAATGAAACATCACCAACCTGCATCCAGACTATGCCAAAAAGGCATACCTAGAGTAGTATCAGTACAAAACCACACGTACTGGTAGGCATCATCGATCAACCCGACGCCCACCGCATAACATAAGAAATCAACTAGTAAGAGTATGCAATAATCCACTTGCTTCTCCATATTTACCCTCTTTTGACTACCTCAAATTACATTAGTACCCTTACTACTAACCACCCCTCATTCAACCTACTTACCAGGTTCTTGATTAAAGCCTACCCATTCTAACACATAGAAGAGACCACAAATTTTACTACAAGCATTTCGACTAACCGCCCACAACAAACCCTTACTTCCTTCTTTATATTACCCATCCTTTGCCACATGGTACTTTATGCCAAGCTTCTTAACTACCAACCATAAATCTCTTTCTCCAAGGCGAAATCTACTTAAGTATTTACATCACGTATACTACCTCCACTTCTCACCCTTGCAACATATGGACATCCATTGTCTCTCGACATTAACACCCTTGAACCCTTGGCCCTTCCAGTTAATTCAACAACGAGATACATAACGGGTTAAATCAACACAGTAGAACAAACATTAATAGGTTCTCATAATAACTTACAATTCTGTGGAAACAACATCAATTATCACCTGCGAACAATGCACATTTTCACAATACTAAAATACACATTCATGTCAAGTCATTGGTCCTCTCATGGGACCCAAACCCAAACTGTTAGCCTACTAGAACGTGGTACAAGATCCAATGTTTATGCCGGAACATGGCAACCGATCCCATATTTATGTCGAAATGTGGCAACCGATCCAAGTTAGTGTGTCGGAATGCAATACTCCATCCATTCAATAAGCCACAACCACAATCACAATCACAAGTATATTCTCAAATCATACAATCAAGTCATGATTCATGTCATACCTCATTAAATTATTCTCATATATGATTAGTGTGATTCACAATGCAATATTCGCATACATACATGCATTATAACAAAGCAAGAACGAATATACATCACCCAATCATGAAATTCTGTCTCGCCATAATTTCATTCTATCTCGCCTATCCTGCTCTGGCGCCAGCTTACCCCACCGTGGTGCCGCTGCCCTAGCGGGACAGTGACCTAGTAATTTCCCAAATTTTTGCTTTTCCTAAATAACGACGGTTTGAGTCGTTATAATAGGACACCTCAACTAAGTGGATTCACTAAGATCTACCCTAAGGCACTAAGGTTCATCTAAAAAAATATGATCATGTACTCATGTTGGCAAGACATGGTTTATGGGGGCTGTAAGTTATCTGAACTCTCCCCATATCGGGGTTCAATACTACTTTCAATAATATATATTTTTTCTCAAATGTATAAAAACATTCTCTTTCTCTGAACTGATGTAAGTGCTCAAACTATCTTATTAAAAGAGGTAACTGCTTTGAAATATCTCTGAAATTCATTGCTCATTCAGAAAACAAGGTTTCTCTTTGCTCATTGTAAAAATACAGTATGGGTTGAGATGATACTAAAAAAGGGCCTCTTTAAGAGGTAACTTCTCTGTACTTAATCTTTCTGAAAACTCTTTTAACTTTTCTCAAAAGAAGTCTAGTCTTTTTCTTCGTATAAAAATGAAACATTTGGAAAATACTTAGTTCCCTTATACTCTTTCTCAAACTGCTCTTTGCTTCCTCAAAACTCAGTTTAAACAATAATTTCTTGTTTAAAAATTCTCAATAAGAATTCAATAAATACTATAACATAGGGTTCATGCTGAAAAATAGTCACGAACAATCAACTCAATATTCACAATACACAATGTATGACAATTCAATGATTAGAAATAAGAATTCAATAATCAACAACTCAAGAATTTAGAACTCAATATCAACTCATCTCAAGAATACGAAAATCTAAGGATAGAACCCTAGAATACTCTATTACTGAATTGAAAGTAGATGTAGGGAATGAAGACGAACTAGTCTAATACTATGATAGTCTTACATACCTGGAAGAACAAAGTTCTTTGGCGAAATTGAAGAAACTTGAATAACGCTTAAACCTTATATTTTCTTCTCGTAGAACCTTGTTCTAATGTCTTGAAGTGTTAATGAACGTAAAAGAATTGACTAACACTTTCTAAGACCTTAATCAGGTTTAAAATATTGTGGTTTAGGCTTAGATCATGGGTTAAAATAACGTAGTTTAAGTACCAAACGCATAGTGAAAAGACCAAAACGACCTCAACTTTTAAAATTGAAAAGGTGACTTAAACGGGAGGTTTTACGTGTAACACCTTGCTATTTGAAAGAACTATAAAGAACTAGAATTAGGAAGAAACCGTTTTTGGAAATAATCAAATTTGGAAAGTTTGACAAAGTTAAGCTAAGTATGAGTTTTGGGTCAAATTTAAATGACCATAACTCCTAACTCAAGATGATTTAGGTGTACTACAAGATACCGTAGGAAATATCTTCAAATTATCTTTCCAACGCCATCAAGTTTGCTCAATTTCGATTTCGTATGAGGGTGATATGCCCATTTGAAGTTGGGTTGTCAAGATAAGGAAAGTCAAAACCGGATTTTAGAAGGATATTATGGTTTTTTCACTACCCAATTATTTAATTTCGTTTTTGGTAATTAAGTTGGGGTCGAAACTAATTTGGTTTAGTTTACGCTTCATCAAAATAAGTTAGGGTTTTGAGAGAAGAGAAAAGACGAGGAGAAAATAGAAGAAGAAGCAATGAATCATCAAGTTCTTAAAGCTAGACTTGTGGATTTCGCCAAGGGATAATCCTTACGAGGTATGTGAGATCACATCGTGTGGGGTTTGTTCACCCACGGGCCAATCATGATTTAATCCAATGAAATTATGTTCTTGAAAGTATAGAAATTGAGTTCTTGGTGGATTTTGTTGAAGTTCTATTGGGTTCTTGATTTGTTGAAGTTGTTGAGAAGTTCTTGAGTTAAATTCATGAAAATTGATGTTGATTTGAGTAGATTCTTGCATATTTTGGTTGTGTAGTCGAATCTAAGTGTTTGGGGAAAGAACCAATCGAATCAATAGGGTTTAGAGTTGAAAAATGAGCAAGAAAATTTAGGGATTTTTGGGCAGGGATCTGGGGCACCGCACTAGCCAGAGCGCCCCACTGTGGGGTCTGTAATTTGGGCTCTAGGGCACCGCACCAGCCAGTGCGCCCCAACCCAGGTTCTGTAGTGTTGGGTCTGGCGCCCCGGCCACTCAGAGCGCCAGGGACGCCAGTTCTTCTACCCTTCCCACTTCTTTCCGTATGAGTTCCCTTGAAACGAACCTATGTTTTCTAGTCGATTTCCACACTCTAAGGTACATCTAAACAACATGAAATCATCCATAATATGAGATCATAAGCCTTGAATCTATAATTCAATTCAAGGAAAGTTAAGAGTCAAGTCAAAACAAGTTCATAGAGTCTTCCAAAGGTCTTTTACAAATGTTTTAACTTTGTTTTAAGACTTGAGTTTTGAGTTGAGTAAAGAGTAAATGTTGAAGTTCATTTCTTTAAAAGTGTATATGGGGATTATGTATTCCCAAAGAGTTAAAATGTTTTCACATTTAAATGAGAAAGGAAACTGAGATTTCCAAATGAGCCTTTGAGCTAGCTTTCAGTAAAGAGTAAATGCTTTCACAATTAAACAAGAGAGGAAACACTGATTTCTAAGAGAGCCTTTGGGATAGTTTTTGAGTAATTATCTCAAACCACAAAGTTATGTTTTTAAACATATGAGCTGTTATATTTTGGGAATAGTATTGAGCACCGATATGGGAGAGAGACAGACAACTCCCAACCCCTATAAACCATGTAGCCATCATGGGTAGAAAATGGTCATACTTTTTAGATGATTCCTTAGTATTTTTTAGCATAGACTAGTGGATCCACTTAGTAGTCAGGTTCTATACCCCTGGCAAGGTATAGGACGGCCCTGGCAGCGTGAGGCAAAACATTGTATCACCACATAGCTCTTAAGTGATGTTTGCCGGTTAGAGAAACTTCCACAAAAGTATTTTGTCATCCTATATACACAAAGTTAATTGTATTTTCATATAAAACTAGAGTTTATATTGTAGCTTTGCATACAAATTGAGTTACTATTGAATTCTAAGTACATAGAGTTGTTACCATGTTTTAAAGGTTTTCTTTATACTATTTTATAGTGAAATGAGTTCAGTTCAGTTGAGTTGAGACCAGGTTTGTTCTTTCAGTTCCTTTTCAAGCTTATGTCGTATTTTAGAATTCCCCTCGCATGCTCGTACATTCAATGTACTGATGCCATTTGCTCTGCATCGTTGTTATGATTAGATACAGGTAACCAGGATCAGCACCCAACATTTTGTTGATCCAGTTGAGCATTCAGAGTCTTGTGGTGAGCCTCCTTGCTTTCCGGGAGACCCCCATTTATATTGCTTTAGTAGTTTTCAGTTGTTAGGATGATCGAGGGTTTTGTCCCGACATCCCTCCTAGTTTAGAGGCTTCATAGACAATTAGTTAGTTCATTTGTCATTATCTTGTTATTGGTTTATGTTTTGAGACTTGAATTGCCATCTTGGCTAGTTGAATGTTTCATTTAAGACATTCTAAGTTTATTTCATGAGTTTATCTTTTGAGACTATTTCCTTGTTATTTAAGTCTTCCGCTGAGTAGTAAGCCAGGGCCAGGGTTAGCTTGGAGCCAACAATGGTTCTCGAGTGCCAGTCCCACCCAGGTGTAGGCTCGGGTTGTGACATCACAGATCGTTTAAGGCTTCACGGTTCGTGAAACTCTTCATGGGTCGTCTAGCCGGTCGTCAAGCTTCACTTGCCCAACAGTGCTTCACAAAAACAGGCATAACGTTTTGCTCCAAACTTGAAATGAGGCAAACTTGGTGGTGTTGGGAAGAGGACTTAAAGTACTTTAATTCGATAAGTCATGGGCTATCTAATTCATTTTGTGCTGAGAGATATAACCATTGGAAGTTGAAAAAGAACTTAAAAACGGATGGATCCCTTTCACTAATAACTTTGCGGTCCGTGTGAAGCCTCACGGACAATCCAAGTGTCTGTGAACATTCGTGGGTGTTGGGTTCAACTTCACGGGCGAGGTGACGGGTCATAGACCCCTTTATGGCCCGTGAACCTCTTTGCAAAGTAGATTTCTATGTTTACCCTTCACCACGGTTCGTTGTACAGTGTGTGACACCCTATACAGACCATAGAGCCTTCCATACTTGTACACTTGTACTCAACTGAAGCCTTTTCTCTTTTACATTCCAAGTTCCAATTTTTGAGGTGTTACAATGAGTTCTGAAGGTTGTCTTAGGGATATCTGAAGTCCTAATATTCAGTTGATGATAGCTGAACCTCAAATCAATCTTAGAAAACAAAGATGCTCCATGAAGTTGATCAAATAAGTCATCAATACGAGGAAGATGATACTTGTTCTTCATTGTTACTTTGTTCAACTATCGATAATCAATACACATTCTCATGGTTCCATCCTTCTTCCTTACAAACAAAACAAGAGGACCCCAAGGAGACACACTGGGGTGGATGAATCCCGTACTCAAGAAGTCTTGTAATTGATCCTATAACTCTACTGGAGCCATGCTATAAGGAGGAATAAAGATGGACTTGACACCCAACTCTAAGTCAATAGAAAAATCAATATCCCTATCTAGATGAATACATGGAAGATCACTAGGAAAAACATCTGAACCTCTCTAACAACGGGCACATAATCCATGGAAGGTGGCTCAACACTATTATCCCGAATAAAGGCCAAATAAGACAAACACCCTCTACCAACCAATCTATGAGCTCGAATCAACCAATTCTCATACATTTTACCATATATTTTAGGAATACTTAATTATTAATTCTCATAATATCTCTTACCATATATTTAAGTACTCCTTAATTATTAATTTTCCCAATACCTCTTTCCGTATATTTTCTCTTACCACATATTTTAGAACTTCTTAATTTTAAATATTATAATAATAATAAATCAAAAAGATTAGAAATATAGTAAATGATAACTTTGTCTATTTTAGAATTTTTTAATGAAGATTAAAAAATCTTATCAACAGTTCTAATTACCTTCATGCTTTTAATATAATACATAGATAGTAAAAATAGGTCAAAATCAATAAGTTGGAAATCCTACCTTATGAGTTTTGACTGATAAACGACTTTTAACTTATAAGTCATAACCCTTTCCAAACAAGCTCTAAATTAATATAGTTTACCACACACACTAAACTAAAACCAACAATTATAACAAAATTCACACTCTATTGTGTTTATAGTAAGAAAAACTTAAATGCATAAAAAGATTATTATGATAGTGGAACTTCTTGTGTTGGTGTTTTTTTAAAAATGGAGCAACACAAAAAGATTGAAAATGTTTCTCAATATTTTATTAAGCATAACAATGATTTAAATAGCCACTTGATAACCTAATCTGCAGAAAATCTACATAACAAGAATTTAAAAATACTAAACAATCTCAACAATTAAAACAACCTAACAAATATTTAAATTCCAAATTCATCCTAAAACTAGGTAACTTAGTATTTTTTTTTAAAAAATGACTGCACTAACTAAAAGCAAACTCAACACTCTTCCATTGCTTTAGATACTGCAATTTAAAAAAGTTGTTGTCATGACCCAACCCACCGGGCCATGTGGGGACCTACTCTAACACCTAAGTAGGAGAACCCTTGATTCTCAAACGATTGAAAATATGCGGAAAATTAGGAAGACTGGAAATAAAAGGAATTTCATGAGGTTTTTATATAATAAAGAGTTTTAAACAACCCAAAGTCAAATTTACAAAATAATTAACACCCCCAAGGATCTAGTCTAAACAAGTACAATAGCTTCTAAGATTACAAAGTATAAATACATCAACTACTGACACAGCTTCCACCACGTGTAAGGAAGAGTAGAAGTTGTTGGATATTGTCTTCGTCTTCACCTATGAAACATCACTGACCCTGCAACCAGATTATGCCCAAGGCATAGCAAGAGTAGTATCAGTACAAACCACACGTACTGGTAGGCATCATCGGTCAACCCGATGCCCACCGCATAATATAAAGAAATCGACCAGCATAAAATATGCAATAAGGAAGTACACCCATCAACCTTTATCCTCCTATCTTTGCCATTCACGAGTACCTTAAAACCTACTAACACTTGACTACCACCCCCTAGTCCATCACCCTCCTTTACTCCGTTTCTTGATCATAACTTAACTGCTCTATCTCGTAGAGGAGTTATCGATTATAGCCAATACCAACCTGGCCAGCCACTCACGACATACCCTCGCTTCTTCTGCATCACAATTTAACCCTTGACTACACAGTATACCCTCTCTAGTCTCGCGAACTATTTCAAATACGAATCCCCTTCCCAGGTAGGATCTAACTACTATTTAGATCATAAACACTACTCTACTCCTCATTAATTAAGAACACAGACATCCCCTCTAACCATATTCCATAATAACACCTGGACCCTCGGTCTCCTCTTACCAGACTACATATCGGTGGGCCTGCTAATTCACAATCAATTCCAACGACTAGATATAAGCCATTTAATTACAACACGGTAAACACACATATACAAGATGCATAATTCAATTATATTTTAAGGGTACATATAATTTCCCAATGGCAATAGCAAGTAGACATAAATGTCATGATCACTAATGGTTCTCTCCTGGAACCCACACCCAAATTGTTAGTGTGTTGGAATGTGACACCCGATCCAATATATATGTGTCAGAATGTAACATCTCGCAATTTGAAATAACTAGAAAGAAGCTTAAAATCTGGAAATAGTCATATTTGGAAAGTATAAGGAAATCTGGAAAATTTTAAGTAAGTTAAAGTGAGTTTTTGGTCAACTTCAAACGACCATAACTCCTAGCTCAGGATGAGTTAGGTGTAGTTCCAAATATGGTTAGAAAGATCTTGGAATGATCTTTCCAACGCCACCAAGTTTGCACAATTCTGAGTTTGTATGAGTACGTTATGCCTTTCGAAAATTGGGTTGTTGGGTTAAGGAAAGTCCAAATCCGGATTTGTGAAGGGTAAACTATTCTTTTCCTTACCTGATTTGCCTATTTCGTTTTTAGGAATTAATTGTGGTAAAAAAAGACTTTATTCAGTTTTAAAAAATTAGAATTACGCTAGGGCTTGGAGAGGAGAAGAAAGAAGAGAAAAGAGGAGAGAAACCAAGAAATCGCCAAGACGTTCAAGCTTTACGAGTGGAATTCGTCGGGGGTGATCCCTTCAAGGTATGTGAGATCGCATAGTGTTGGGTTAGTTCATCCACACGCCAAACTTGTTTCAATTCAGCAAAATTGGAGTTATTGCTCAGTTTATCTTTAGTATGCTTATGATTATGCCAACAGGGTTAGCTTGGGGTCATTCGTGATCCTAGGTCTCGTGTCCGCATCCAGGGGGTAGCCTCAGGGTGTGACATTGGGGACAGTGATAACAATAGGGGGATTGGCAGGAGCTTGAGTTTCTTGAACAGAGAGGAAGCACTCTAGGACCAACCAATCCTTTCAAGAACGACATAATTTATTGAGCTAACACTGGGTCTAAGGGAGGAATACATGTAGTCTCAGCCTGCACCTCTTCCTCTTTTCCAACATTCTCCTTATTCTAAACCTTTATATTCTTATATACCGCTTCATGATGCGCAAGAGGGGCCTCATTTCTGGGAGCATTCTCAACTGGTTCTCCACCCCTAGTAGGCGCTATCCTTCCTCGGCCTCTACCCCTAACTCTTCCTCTACCTCGGCCGCGACCTCTTGCTGCAGATTCCTTAGCTGGAGCATTGACGGGAGCTACGGGCTTAATGCCGTTGAACCTAGTGTTAACCATCTGCGAACATAAGAGTGAAGGAGGTTAGATACCAATTTGGATCGCCAGATACCAATTGGAATCAAGTTATAGCACGAAAGGAGACAAGAGAAAACAGAGAGATTTCCTAAAGACCTATAGTCTCTCAAACAAAAGTACAGACGTCTTCGTACCATTCCGCAGGACTCTATTAGACTCGTTTTGGTACATCGAGATCAACAAACCTAGGCTCTGATACCAACTTTGTCACGACCCAAACTGTCGTGATTGACACCCACAGTAACCCTCCTATGGGAGAACCATTAATACGAATTAGCTAACCAAGAACTACACAACATAATCTAAACTAAGGCATTTAAAGTTACGGAAGCAGGTTGAAATGCTAAAGGAAAAATAGAGTTTTCATAAACTCCAAAAGTCAAATCAAACAAATGTGGAAATAATACCTAGAACCTAAAAGTCAATGTACCAAAACTCTAACAAGGATCATAAATCTAAGGAATTGGGTACAACCCAATTAAATATACGAAAATCTAAAGTACTAGTCTAAGTCCGAAAGTGTGGACATAAACAAAAAGAGAACTCATGGTAGCCCGAAAGAACTCGCTCACCCTTGAATTCGATTGGTCACTGATCTTCTAAGTGAGGTCTGTCAATAGCCGCCTGAAGATACCTTGTACTCAACAAAGAAAGAGCAAGTGCAGTATCAATACACAACCACAGTGTACTGGTAGGATCACATGACAATCCTACTAGGCGAAACATATATATAAGTCATTACAACAATAATAACCATGCATACACCGAACATATACAATATCAATTATCACTTACAACAACGTACAATTTTACAATATCAAGATATACAATTATATAAGTCATTGGTCCTCTCACGGAACCCACACCAAAAATGTTAGTGTACAGGTACGTGGTACCCGTTCCAAGTTAGTGTGTCAGTTCGTGACATCCGTTCCAATGTTTATGCTGGTATGTGGCAACCGATCCTAGTTAGTGTGTCAGAACGTAACACATGATCCATTCAACAAGCCACAGTCACAATCACAATGTACATTCTCATAATCATATAATCAAGTCATGATTCATGCATACAATTATTCTATCATCCTCATTTACTATTAGTGTGATCAATAATGCAACATTCACATATATACATGTATCATAATGAAGTAATTACAAATACATATCACACTAACATGAAATCACAACCATCACCTACCTCGAACAAAGCTGGAATTCCCTAAGAAACTTGATTCTTTCCTCTCCAGATTATTTCCGCTTGTTCTTGGTCTACAAACAATCAATATAACACGAGGATCAATAAACGATGTCTAATTACCCGGATTACAATCAACTCTATCAACCCTAGATCAAACCCATGATCCCAATATCCAAATTAGTGTTTTTTCCACCATCCAAACAGTTCCAAAACCCTTCCTCAACAATAATTACCCACAAAACTAAGTACTACGGATCGAAAAAGGGATTCGGGGAGTGAAAACCTTACCTTTAGCTCAAGAATGGTGGAAAACTGTCAACAAAACACCTTGGGTCATTCCATAGCTCTCAAAGTCGAAAAAGTGTAGAATAAAACGTTTTTGGGGTTCATTTTCGACTTAATTTGTGACTGTCCCGCCATGGCGAGCTTTGTCCGGCTAGAGCGGCCCCGCTCTGGCGGGAATAATCCCGCCACAGTGGTTTGCACGGAACCAGTGAGTCGAATTGAAAGTTCCAAACTCCCATTTCACAACACACCTTCAACCCATAACACTCAGAAACTACTTGTTCACACTAAGATCGGTTTCGAAAGTTCTACTCGCCCGAATTTAGATTCGTAAAGTGGCACGGGTTCCTTAACGTCTTAGCTATATACTCATGTGATCAAAATCATAATTAGATCACCCAATTGTTACCAGATTTCCCTAGACCTTACTTACTCCGATTTCGTCCAAATCTGGACTAGGTTGGGAAATTCCAAGTTACTACGAAAAAGTTTTTCGACCCAAAATTTTCCCCGTTGGCTTTTCTATAATGACGAGAACAGATCCTTACAAAGATATTCATATTTATTCCTTTTTTAAAAGGGTTTGACTTTGACCATAAAATAAAATTGAATTTCATTCTTTGTATCATTGTATTAGGATCATAATTAAATAAAAATTAATTTTCTTACTTTGAAGTATGTATTGATTTGCACTTAGACCACCATTTATTTTAATAATAACAAATTGAGAAAAATAATGAATAAACAAATGGAAAAAATAAATTTATCGTGTATTTCTTTTATGGTAGAAGTTTTAGTAAGTTCACATATAAAATAAAATAAAAATTGAATATATCTTTCTTTTATAACTAAGTTTTAGAAGTTCACATGTAAAAGATTGAGATTTGTTAGGTAAGCAGTTCTTTTAGAGATACGTGTAAGCCTTAGATACTATTAAAATAATTATAATACCTTATGCATATTAAACTGTGAAAAATTGAATATTAAATTTGAAATTTTAAGACAATTAGCGAGTAACATATAGTCTTTTATAAACTCGTAAGTTCTAATTGTAATATGTATGATAGGCCAATAGCCGTAGAATTTTGTTATTCAATCCCAAAACTCAAATGTGATTTACAATACATTAAGAATTACCTGACCTCAAAAATTTTCCCAGTTTTAGGTCCTAAGAAGAAAAAATATTCTCTGGGTTGAAAGCTTCTTTGTCGAAAAAGTTTTTCGTATGCGATAAGCATAGCTCGATTTCAAACAAGCATATCTTCTAAAATATAAAAATTTATGAGTGTCGTAACCTATCAAATCAAAGGTATTTGATTCTAGTTTTCAGCCCAATAAATTATTTGTCTATTGGATGTATTTACACAAAGGTATGTGCATTTTACTAGAGATTGTCTTGCTGCGCAGCCAGCCGCCCACACTGTCAATTGCGTGATAGCGCAATGAATGTTGTGGCTACTGCTTTGTTATGTGCTAACTGAGCGTCCTTAGAACTCCTTAATTTTAAATATTATAAAAATATTTAATCAAAAATTTGAGAAATATAGTAAATGATAATTTTATCTATTTTAGAGTTTTTTAATGAAGGGTAAAAAATCTGATCAACATTTCTAATAACCTTCATTCCTTTAATATAATATGTAGACAATAAAAATTGATCAAAATCCATAAGTTGGAAGTCCTACCTTATGGTTTTGGACTTAGAAATGACTTTTAACTTATAAGTTATAATAATTTCCAAACAAGCTCTAAATTGTTATAGTTTACCCCACACGCTAAACTAATACCAACAATTATAACAAAATCCACATTCATTTATGTTTATAATAAGGAAATTTTTTATGCATAATTAAGAAGTAGATCCTATTTCTACGAAAATTGAGTCTTATAGTTTTGTTTTGAAATGTCAAAGAGTATGCTATGAAATATATGCCAATCAACAATTAATTACCATACACTAAATAAATATTTTTCATTCCATTCCATTTTAAACATCAAAAAACATTAAACCATAAATATTATGAATTTTATTAGGGATAGTTTATCCATACAAAACTATAGTTAACATTCTTGTCACGACCCAGACTGCCATGATTTACACCTACACCAACCCTCTGGTGGGAGAACCATTACTACAACCCAACTAAGCAACTTAACGAAAAACTAAACATTTAAAGATACGGAAGCAAGTTTAAATGTCTAAAGAAATGTGGAGTTCCCATAAACTCCGAAAGTTTAACAAAGCCAACTACCAAAACATTTGCGGAAAACAACTCCTAGAACCTGAATGTCACTGTACCAAAACTCTAATTTCAACAAGTCTAAGAAAAGAGGTACAACTCCAACCAAGCATAAGAATTATCGAAAGCACTAGTCTGAGTCCGAAGAGAATGAACTAAACAAAAGAGAACCCATGGAAGCCTGGAAGAATTAGCTCACCCTTAAATTCTGTCTCGATCAGTGACCTCCTAACTGAGGTCTGTCAGTAGCCGCATCAAGACGCCCTGTACTCAACAAAGAAAGAGCAAGTGCAGTATCACTACATAACCACAGTGTACTGGTAGGATCACGCGGCTACTCTCATAAACGCAATATTCAACGATCAATCACAACATAGTAAGCACACATATACATAAGACAGTTCAGTTATCATTTTAGAGCAACATACAGTATCCCATTATCAATGACAAGTAGACATAAACATAATAATCACAAGTAGTTCTCTCATGGAACCCATGCCCAAACTGTTGGTGTCAGAACGTGACACCTGATTCAATATATGTGTCACAACGTGACACGTGATCTAATGTATGTGTCGGAACGTGACACCCAATCCAATCAACACAACCACAATCACGATCACATCCATAATGAACAATACTCAAATCATACAATCAAGTAACAGGTTCATGGCATGTATTGTTCACACATAAACATTTCATTAAGTTCGATTCACATTTCCCTATTCACATACACACATACATATAATGTAGCAATCAATCGACATACATCACACACAGAGGAAATCAAACCATCACCTACCTCGAAACCAAGCTTGAATCCTCCTAAGACACTTGAGCCTTCCTTTTCCAGATTTTTTCCGTTTGTTCTAGGTCTACAAACGAGTAATTTACACAAGGATCAATAATTAAGGTCTATCGTACCCGGATTATAACAAACCCAATAACTCAAGACCAAACTCATGATCCAAATGTTCAGCTAGGGCTTTTCCCCACCATCCACTTCAGGACAAAACCCTTCCCCAATGATAATTACCGAAGATTTTAAGTTCTAGGAATCCAAATACGGATTAGGGGAGTAATTTCCCTACCTTTAGCCTTAAAAATTATGGAAACTATCAAGAATCACCCTGGGTCGCCTTCTAGCTCTCAAGACTTAAGTTTTGAAGAAAATAACGATATTGGGGTTTTTCCAGACTTAAGTTCGCGACTGTCCCGCCACAGCAGGACCCAACCCGCCACAAGCCCTGGCGGAACTAACCCCACCCCGGTGGCTTGCACAGAGACAGAAACTCAAAATTTGAGTTCCAAGCTCCCATTTTGCAACACACCTTCAGCCCTTGACATTTAGAAACTACCTTTCACGCCTAGATCAATTTCGGGAGTTCTACTTGCCCGAATTTGATTTCATAAAGCCATACAGACTCCTTAACATCTTAGCTATATACTCATATGATCAAATACATAATTAGATTCCCCTTCATTACCAGGTTTCTCAAGACCTTAGTTGACTCAGATTTCGTCCAAGTCTTGCCTTGGCTAGAAATTTCCAAGTTACTACTCAAAAGTTTTCTGGCCCAAATTCCTTCCCCGTTGGCTTTTCGATAATGATGGAAACCGGTTGTTAGAATAGATACCAATTTACCCATCACTCGTCTCTGAGTGACAAACTAGGAAAAACTGTCTAAGGTAAGAGTAGAGTAGTACTTGAATCATCGAATAACTAGATACTTATCTCGCATGTCCTTCTCGGTTTCCCAAGTAGCTTCCTCAACCGAACGACGCTTCCATTGAATTTTCATAGACTTTATCTCCTTGATCTTCAGCTTTTAGATATCATGATCGATAATTGCAATCGGTTCCTCCTAATACTGAATGTCTTTGTCTAACAAATTGAGTCCCACTTTATGATGTAATCTCCATCCCCATGATACTTCTTCAACATAGACACATGGGACACTGGATGTACTCCATATAGGCTAGGTGGTAAAGCCAACCTACAAGCCACTAGACCTACATAGTCAAGAAATTCAAATAGACCAATGTATCGAGGACTAAGATTTCCCTTCTTACAGAATCTCATAACCCTTTCATGGGTGACACCTTTAAAAGAACTTGATCACCAGCCTGAAATGTCATGTTCCTTACCTTACTATCCGCATACTTTTTCTGTCGACTATGGAATGCTAGAAGCTTAGCTTGGATACTTCTCACTTTATCCTGAGCATCCTTCACTAAATCAACCCCCAACGATTTCACATCTCCAGCCTCAAACCACCCTATGGGTGATTTACATCCAATCCCATAAAGTGCCTCAAACGGTGCCATGTCAATGTTAGAGTGGTAACTGTTATTATAGGAGAACTACCACAACGGTAGGAACTTATCCCAATGCCCTCCAAAGTCAATCACACATGCCCTCAACATGTCCTCTTACACTTGAATCGTTCTCTCTGACTTCCCATCCATCTGTGGATGGAAAGTTGTGCTAAAAGCGAGTTGAGTGCCCTACTCGTCATTCAATTTTCCCTAAAACTTGGATGTGAACTGTGTACCACGGTCTGAGATAATAGAAATGGGCACCCCATGCAGCCTCACTATCTCTTTAACATAAACTTTATCCAACTGCTGAGCATTATAGTCTACTCTGACAGGAATAAAATAGGCTGACTTAGTCAGTCGGTCAACCACTACCCAAATGGAATCAAACTTTCCTAAGGTCTTGGGAAGACCAACTATGAAATCCATAGCTATCCTCTCCCACTTCCATTCCGGAATAGGCATTCGCTGAAGCAAATCTGCAGGCCTTTGGTGCCCATACTTTACCTGCTGACAGTTTTGACACTTAGCCACAAACTCAGCTATGTCTTTCTTCATATCAGGTCACCAATAAAGGCGTTTCAAATCTCGGTGCATCTTGCTCACACCCAAATGAATGGAATACCGTGAACCATGGGATTCTGCCAACATCTTCTAAATCAAGTCATCCACTCGGGGAACACAAACTCTCCCCTTAAAACTAAGTACACCTCCTGTATCAAGAACCACATCTTGTGCCTTTCCAGACACTGTTTTCTTTCTAAGGTCATTCGAACTCTCATCCTCAAACTACTTGGCCTTTATCTCCTCAATGAAAGTGGGCCTAATCTCAATGCTAGATAACACCCTACCTCTCTCTGATATGCCCAACTGCATGAACTTAGACTCCAAAGTCTGAATCTTCTTTGGCAAAGGTCACTTGGACACACCCAAGCAAACTAAACTACCCATACTTACCGTCTTTCGGCTTAGTGTGTTCGCCACTACATTTGCCTTACCCGGATGACACTGGATGGTAACATCATAATCCTTGAGTAACTCCATCCACCTTCTTTGTCTCAAATTATATCCTTTTGAGTGAATACATGTTGTAGACTACGATGATCAGTAAACACCTCACACTTGACATCATAAAGATAATTCCACCAGATCTTGAGAGCAAACACTATCGCTGCCAACTTCAAATCATGTGTCGAGTAATTTCTCTCATGCATCTTCAATTGTCACGATGCATAATCTATGATATTTCTTTCCTGCATTAACACATCATCCAATCCCGAATGTGAAGCATCACAATGAATAACGAAATCCTTATCTTCAATCGGCAGGGTCAGAATAAGTGTTGTGGTCAGAAGAGTCTCGAGCTTTTGGAAGCACTCCTCACATTTGTTGGTCCACTTGGAAGGCACCTCATTTTTTGTCAGCCTTGTCAAATGTGTGGCAATAGAAGCAAAGTTTTTCACTAACCGCCGATAGTAGCTATCGAGCCCCACAAAACTCCCAACTTCAGTCACAAAGTAAGGTCGGACACAATTCTTAACCGCTTCAATCTTTTGGGGATATACCATTACCCCTTCATTTGAAACCACATGCCCCAAAAAGGCAATTGAGGTCAAATATAATTCACACTTGGAAAATTTGGCATACAATTCATGTTCCCTAAGAACACCCAAAACAATATGGAGATGGTCGGCATGCTCTTCCTTACTTTTTGAATAAATCAAAATATCATCAATAAAGACGATAACAAAAGAATCCAGGAATGGCTTAAACATACCATTCATCAAACTCATGAAGGTTGCAGGCACATTAGTCAATCCAAATGACATCACTAAAACTCATAGTGCCCATATCATGTCCTGAATATCATTCTGGGTACATCCTCAGGCCTAATCTTTAATTGATGGCAACCAGACCTTAGATCAATCTTAGAGAAAACTGACGCACCTTGCAATTGGTCAAACAGATCATCTATCCAAGGCAGTGGCTATTTATTTCAAATAGTGACCCTATTCAACTGCCGGTAGTCTATGCACATCCTCATACTACCATCATTTTTCTTAACAGACAAGACAGGAGCACCCCACGGGGAAGCACTAGGAAAGATGAAACCTTTATCAAGAAGCTCTTGGATTTGAGATTTAAGCTCTCTTAATTATGTCGGAGCCATGCAATAAGGAGGAATGGAGATGGGGTGAGTGCCCGGTTCCAAGTCAATACAGAAATCTATATCTCTATCTGGGGGGATACCAGGTAAATCGGTAGGAAACACTTCCTTGAATTCAGACACTATAGGAATAGACTCAATAGAGGGAGACTCAAGCTCCACATCCTGAATATGAGCCAAATGTGCTAAACACCACTGCCCCACCAGTTTCCTAGCCTAAATGAAGGATATGACCTTAGCTAGCTTAGGCTTGTACACCCCTTCCCACTCTAACTTTTCCCTACCCGGGATCTCTAGAGTCACATACTTAGCATTACAATTAAGCACAACATAATATGGGGACAACCAAGTCATGCCTAAGGTTATATCAAAGTCAGTCATATCCAAAATAACCAAATCAACCAAAGTCTGAAAACCCATAAACAAGATAGGACAAGCATGGTATATATGAGTGACTATAACTGACTCTCCAACTGGGGTAGAAACATAGATGGGGCATCAAGTACATCACAAACCATATCGAATCCCAAGGCAAGCTGAACTGACACATATGAATAAGTAGAACCCGGATCAAACAAGACAGTAGCCATCCGGTCACAAATAAGAATAGTACATTTGATCATTGCTTCAGACGCCTTAGCCTTAGTCTAGCCCGGAAAGGCATAACAATGAGCCCTGTCATTATGACGGACGACCTCCTTGCCTGGTTGCATTGCTCCTTTACCTGCATTACCATTTCCCCAGCCTCTATGACCTCACTTATTTCCTCCTCGCCGACTTTGTGGATGCCCTCTACCATTATTACCACTACCCGCTGGTATCACTGCTCTTGTCTTCTGCTGCATTGGGTCAGACGTGCACGTTTGTGGACAATTTATCCTCATATGCCCCGGTTCTCCACAATTATAACAAGTATGGTCAAAAGATGTCATGCTGCCCACCGGAGGTGCGACTCCCTAGCTATCTTGAATAAAATTCTATTATGGAGTTCCCGAGTAACTACCTATAGAAGTGGGCAAGGCAGACTGAATTGGTCGGGCTGCAAGTGTCGACCTACCTGAACCTCTAGAGTAGGAACCATGGAAGTTACCTGTGCTCTTAGGCTTCTTAGCCATGACTAACTCATTCCACTTTCTTCACAAAGTTTGTCACCTCATTAAAACTTTTACCTGCAGAGGTCATGTGAACACACAATACCTGTAATTTAATTTGGAGTTCAATCCCTTGACGAATAGACGAATCCTCTTCTCCTCTAAAGTAACCAACTGAGTATCATATCTAGACAAAGCATGAAACTTCTCCTCATAGGCAACTACGGTCATACCACTCTGCCTCAATTCTATAAACACATTCTTCTTACGATCCCTCAAGGTCCGGGGCACATACTTCTCCAAGAATGGAGCATGGAACTACATCCAAGTGAGTGGAGGCAAAACTCTGCATTTCACATAGGTCCTCCACCACTACTTAGCCTCACCTTGAAGCTAAAAGGTCACGAACTCTACTCCATGATGATGTACAATACCCAACTTATGAAGATCTCATAACAATACAAAATGAACTCATAGGCGTCCTCACTCTTAGAACCATGGAACACAAGCGGCTTCAACTTCAAAAACTTAGTCAACATTTCATGCTCATTACCAGTCATCACAGACCCAACAAGGGACAGAACAAGGCATCAGTGCCTAATGCTTCATCCACTCTGGGAGTAGTAGTAGCGATAACGGGGTGTTCGATAGAAGGTTGAGCAGCTTACACTATTTGAAGGACTCAAGGGCCAACCAACCCTTTCAAGAAAGACATGATCTTCTGAGCTAACACTGGGTCTAAGGGAGGAACACTGGTATTCCTTCCCGGTGCATCCTCTTCCTGTCCAACATCCCCCTCGTCTTCAATCTACACATTCTCTTCTACCTCTTCTTGAGGTGCGGGAGGGGACTCTTCCCTTGGAACATTCTCAGCTGGGGCTCTACCCCTAGCGGGTGCCACTTTTTCTCTGCCCCTTCCCCTTGCTCTTCCCCTACCCCTGCCTTGACCATGGCCTCTAGCTGCGGACTCCTCTACTAGCTCATTAGTGGGGGCTATGGGCCTAACGCCATTGAATCTAATGTTAACCATATGCGGACAGAAGAGTGAAGAAGATTAGGTACCAATTTGGATCACCATATACCAATTGGAATCAAGTTATAGCTCGAAAAGAGGCAAGAAAAGACAGAGAGATTTCCTAAAGTCCTATAGCCTCTCGAAGAAAAGTACAGATCGATGTCTCTGTACCGTTCTGCAAAACTCTACTAGACTCGTTTTGGTAAAATGAGATTAATGAACCTAGAGCTCTGATACTAACTTTGTCACGACCCAGACCACTATGATTGGTACCTACACTAACCCTTCGATGGGAGAACCATTATTACAACCCAACTACGCAACTTAACAAAAAACTAAACATTTAAAAATACAAAAGCAGGTTTAAATGTCTAAAGAAAAGTGGAGTTCCCATATGCTCCGAAAGTTAAACAAAAACAACTACCAAAATATTTGCGGAAAACAACTCTTAGAACCTGAAAGTCATTGTACCAAAAACACTAATTTCAACAAGTCTAAGAAAAGGGGTACAACCCCAACCAAAAATAAGAAATATCTAAAGAACTAGTTTGAGTCTGAAGAGAATGGACTAAACAAAAGAGAACCCATGGCAACCTGGAAGAACTTGTTCACCCTTGAATTCGGTCTCGATCAGTGATTTCCTAACTGAGGTATGTAAGTAGCCGTCTGAAGATGCCCTGTACTCAACAAAGAAAGAGCAATTGTAGTATCAGTACACAACCACAGTGTACTAGTAGGATCACGCGGCTACTCCCATAAGCACAATATGCAACGAACAGTCACAACACAGAAATCACACATATACATAATATCGTTCAGTTATCATTTCAAAGAAACATACAGTCTCCCATTATCAATGACAAATAGACATAAACATAATAATCACAAGTAGTTCGCTCATGGAACCCAAACCCAAATTGTTAGTGTGTCGGAACGTGACACTCGATCCAATATATGTGTCGGAATGGACACCCGATCCAATGTATGTGGTCGAACGTGACACTCGATCTAATGAGCACAACCACAATCACAATCACATCCATAATGAACAATACTTAAATCATACAATCAAGTAAAAAGTTCATGGCATGTATTGTTCACACATAATCATTTAATTAGGTTCGATTCACATTTCCCTATTCACATACACACATGCATACAATGTAGCAATAAATCTGCATATATCACACAAACAGGAAATCAAACCATCACCTACCTCGAAACCAAGCTTGAATCCTCCTAAGACACTTGAGCCTTCACTTTCGGATTTTTTCCGCTTGTTTTAGCTCTACAAATGAGTAATTTATGCAAGGATCAATAATTAAGGTCTAATTTACCCAGATTATAATAAACCCAATAACCCAAGACCAAATCTATGATCCAAATGTTAAACAAGGGCTTTTCCCCACCATCCAATTCAGGCCAAAACCCTCCCCCAACGATAATTACCCAAGATTTTAAGTTATAGGAATCAAAATATAGATTAAGGGAGTAATTTCCTTACCTTTAGCATTAGCAATCGTGGAAAACTGTTAAGAATTGCCCTGGGTCGCCTCCTAGCTCTCAAGAATTAAGTTTTGCAGAAAATAATGAAATTTGGGTTTTGCCCAACTTAAGTTCGCGATTGTCCCGCCACAACGGGAACCAACCTGCCACAGTGGCCCCGCCCTGGTGGAACTAACCCTACCCAAGCGGCTTACACGGAGAGAAAAACTCATAATTTGAGCTCCAAGCTCCCCTTTCGCAGCACACCTTCAACCCTTGACGTTCAGAAACTTCCCTTTCACGCCAAGATCAGTTTCGGGAGCTTTACTCACCCGAATTCAATTTCGTATAGCCGTGCAAACTCCTTAACGTCTTGGATATCCACTCATGTGATTAAATTCATAATTAGATCTCCCTTTCATTACCATATTTCTCTACACCTCACCTGACTCAGATTTCGTCCAAGTCTAGCCTTGGCTAGAAATTTCCAAGTTCCTACTTAAAAGTTTTCTGGCCCAAATTCCTTCCCTGTTGGCTTTTCCATAACAACGAAAACTGGTCATTACAATTCTTGAAACGAGGATAAAGCTTACATGAAAATATGTCTATATAAGATAATTTTAAACACAAACAAACATAACAATTATAAAACTTAAACTACTTAGGAATTATTGAAAACTAAATTCATGGCCCCATGGGACTCCAAGTTGAGTCCTTGGAATCGACTAACATTAGTCATAAGCATTAGTATCAGGACTAATGTTTTTTACTAGCATTAGTATCCCCGGCTAGATCTTCAGAGGGGTTCCCAAATGGATAAGCATTATTATCAGGGGTAAGATCCTCAATGGTTGTTTCAGCACCATACCGTGTACAAAGTTCATTAGCCTTTTTCAAGAGATTACCACAACGCTTCGGCAAAGTGACTTTTAAAATCCTTTCATTCGATGTCCTTTCATTAAGAATTTTCACCTTCGACTAGTACTTTTTCTTGGCATGTTTAAACTCTTTGATAAAAAATACTAAGATAAAATGTGATTTTGAGTCTCAACATAAGAATTATTTATAGTAAAAAAAATATCTTACTGTTTCGCTAAGCCAAAAATATTCATATTTATTCCTTTTTTAAAAGGACTGACTTTGACCATAAAATAAAATCAGATTTCATTCTTTGTATCATTGTATTGTGATCATAATTTAATAAAATTTAATTTTCTTACTTTGAAATATGTATTGACTTGCACTTAGACCACTATTTATTTTAATAATAAAAAATTGAGAAAAATAAAGAATAAACAAATTGAAAAATTAAATTTATTGTGTATTTCTTTTATGGTAGAAGTTTTAGTAAGTTCACATATAAAATAAATACAAATTGAATATATCTTTCTTCTATGACTAAGTTTTAGAAGTTCACATGGAAAATGATAGAGATTTATTAGGTAAGCAGTTCTTTTATAGATACGTTTAAGCCTTAGATACTGTTAAAATAATCATAATACCTTATGCATATTAAACTGTGAAAAACTAGATATTAAACTTGAAATTTTAAGACAATTAGTGAGTAACTTATAGCCTTTTATAAACTCATAAGTTCTAATCGTAATATGTACGATCGACCAATAGCTGAAGAATTTTGTTATTCAATCCCAAAATCAAAATGTAATTTACAATACATTAAGAATTACCTAACCTCAAAATTGTTCTCAGTTTTAGGTCCTAAGAAGAAAAAAATATTTTGGGTTGAAAGCTTCTTTATCGATAAAGTTTTTTGTATGCGATAAGCATAGCTCGATTACAAACAAGCATATCTCCCAAAATATTAAAATGTATATGTGTCATAACCTATCAAATGAAAGGTATTTGATTCTAGTTTTCAACCCAATAAATTATTCGTCTATTGGATATATTTACACAAAGGCATGTGCATTTTACTAGAGATTGTCTTGCTGCGCATCCAGCTTCCCACGCTATCAATTGTGTGATAGCGCAATGAATGTAGTGGCTACTGCTTAGTTATGTGCTCACTGAGCGTCCGAAATGTCTTTTGTGTGATAGTGCACGTCAAAAATGTTACAACAACCCCAAAGACGTAGTTCACCTCCCAAGATCAAAAGTTAGAACTCCTTAATTTCAAATATTATAAAAATAATTAATCAAAAAATTGAGAAATACAGTAAATGATAATTTTATCCTTTTTAGAGTTTTTTAATGAAGGGCAAAAAATCTTATCAACATTTCTAATAACCTTCAATTCCTTTAATATAATATGTAGATAATAAAAGTTGATCAAAATCCATAAGTTGGAAATCCTACCTTATGATTTTGGACTTATAAATGACTTTTAACTTATAAGTTATAACCAGTTCCAAACAAGCTCTAAATTGATATAGTTTACCCCTCACTCTAAACTAATACCAACAATTATAACAAAATCCACATTCAATTATGTTTATAATAAGGAAAATTTAAATGCAAAAAACATAGGAAGGTGAGATTGATATAAAAGAGCTCTTGATGTTTCCAATAAATGCTTGTGTTTTCTCTCCACTACTCCATTTTGTTGAAGAGTGTGAACACAAGTAGTTTGATGAATAATTCCTTTGGAAAGAAAAAAATTAGATTGAATTTTCCCACAACCTAATTCAAAAGAATTGTCAGTTCTGATAATTTTAACTTTGGAATTAAATTGTCTTTCTACCATAGAATTAAAAGATTCAAGGACAGAGAAGCATTTGATTTAGTCCCAAGTAGATGAGTCCAAGTAGTTTTACTAAAATTATCAACAATTGTAAGAAAATACCTATACCCATCATGTGTAGTAGATTTATAAGGACCTCAAATATCCACATGAATCAAGTCAAAAGCACCCTTAGTACAAATTGCACTAAAAGGAAAAGATATTTTTTATTGCCTTGCCATAGGAAAAACAACACAAGGAGAAGATAACTTTGAACAAGATTTAGAGAATTGAAAAACTTACTTCATATTACTATTGGCATATGACCTAACCTATAGTGTCATAGCTTATCTTTTACAATAAAATCAAAAGAAACTAGAACAAGAAGTAAACACATTTATTAAAGAACTTGAAAACGATAGACTATGAAGACTGGAACTAGATAGGCTCTTTGTAGAAATTGTTGACTGACTTAACTTGAAGATATATAGACCTCTTTGCTCTTTACCAAGCACTAGAGGCCTCTTCAGTGAAGGGCCTTGTAACATGAAACAAGTGTTAGGGATAAAAGCATATATTTTTGAAGTTGTTTACATAATTTATGAATTGAGATAAGATTATATCTGGAAGAAGGAATATAGAGAACATTTTGTAGAGCTAGATTGGATAAAAAAGAAACAGATCATGAATAAGTAACCTTTACTTTACGATAATTAGGTAGAGTTACTGTGATAGTTTTAGGAAAATGATTGAAATAAGTGAAAAACTTCTATCAAAAGTCATATGCTCAAATGCTCTACTATCTAATATTCAAGAATAACTGTCAACTTTAAACATGTAAGAATAAGAATTAAAGAACTTGGTCATTGTCACGCCCCCGAGGCTGCCCCCTTGATGTAACACGAGACCTAGGATCAGGAGTGACCCCAAGCTAACCCTGCACTTGCATATCATAAGCATACTTAAAGATTTACTGAAATGGGAGATATTGTGCGGAAGCTAAAAATCACACTTAAACTAAAATGATGGGGAATACCCAATACTGTCTGAATTTATAAACTATGAGTTTAATAACAACTGAAAGATCAAAATCCAAGCAAAAACTGAATCTAACTATGTCTGGATAAAATCCTCTAACTGACTAGAGAGGTTGGGACATGCCCCCAGCTAACTCTAGCAAAACTAAAACTAAAAAGACTGAAAATGAAAGAAAACATGTCTATCGTCCACAAAGAATGAGGACTCACCACTGATACTGCTGAACTGGAGATCAGGAACCGATCTATACATGATCTGAATGCTGAGGACCTGAACCAACATCACGAGAAGATGTAGCACAGAGTATCCGTCAGTGCTTGAAAGGTCCTGAGCATGCAGGATAGGATAAATCTGAACAACATATACATAACTGAAATAAAGCATGTTGAGCAATGATATAAGATGAACATGAAGAATATAAGAACATGAACTAAACTGAATGCAATGACCAAGTTCATAATATGCTGAAACCGAATACTAAGATATAACTGGTAACATGGTCAATGTACTAGAATCTGACTGTGGGAGCTACTAATAACCGACATATAACCACGTGAGCTAAACGTGGAATCTGATGTATATAGCCCATCGAGAGGACCCTATATACCTTGCCAAGGGTATAAAGGCATGAGTGACGTGATCACTAAATATGATTCCCACAGAGGGGACTTAACCTATGGGGGCACGTAGTTCTGGGACTATGAGGGTGATTGACCGTAGTCTACTTGGTATTAAGCCTACTCGCAACTAGAATGTATACAATACAACATTACTGAATATAAACTCGATAGCTCAAGATTCTGACATCCTAACTGAAAATGCAACATTAAGTACTAATAATGAAACATTTGTAAACTGATGCATGTATATCTGTATAAACTGACCTAGTAAGTGTAATTCATGAACTAAACGAATCTACACAACTAGGATTCTGAATTTCATGCAAGAATTAAGCAACATAGTTACGAAAATGTAATATTCTGATTTGGATTAGTCTAACAGCTAAATCACGACAATAATCTAAAGTTCTAGAAACCCTAAGTCTAAACATAATGAAGGGAATCTAGAATCTGACTGAATTCTAGGGACCCAATTGGTGAAAGGAACCCACTAGTGAAATCCCACATACCTGGTGACAAAATTCACAGAGAAATCTTTCGATATCAGGGTTGGAACTGAGGGAAACTTGGTACGTTCTTGGAGATGGTTGGTCGACTCTTTCTTCTCATTTTCGTTCAAATTGGATGAATTTTGGAGAATGAATTGACTAGGGTAAGTTCTAATTAAGTTACTAGACTAAAACTGACCAAAACGACGTAGTTTAAGTGTCCAACGAATAGGGAAAAGACCAAAACAACCCTGACTTAAAAGCTGTCGGGGTTAACCGACGGACCATGGATAGACATGCGGTCCGTCCTGATCAACCGTCGTTCGGCTTCAGAGAATGGCTTCTGAGGGGTCTGAATCATGGACATGTACCACAGACCGTGGTCTGACCTACGGTCCATAGGTCCAAACTTAGCTGGATTTTCTGGGGTTGCAGGTGACTAACCACGAACCCCACCTACGGTCTGTGGTGGTCCTCGTTGGTGGCACCTGCAACTTCTAATTTTTTGCAATCTGGTCTTTCTAGCATACAGGGTGTTATAGTCATACCCACACACGTGAGGTTTGTAGATGCATTAGTACACTCATCATTCTTTTGATTCAGATTCTGCAAAAGCTGCAGAAGTTGTGCCACATTTTCTTGACTGGGAATGAATCATTTCCACTCCTTGATGATTACATTTTCCTGTACTAAAAACATTGTTGGCAATAGTACCCTTTTGATACTTCTTAGATTTATTGAACTTGAAATCCGTAAGAAAATCATGAATTTTATAGCAATGGTCAATAGTATGTCCTATGTTCTTACAATAGTTGCACACTAGAGAAGTTTTCTTAATAACATTTCCTTGTTGAGTTTTGTAATCATTGAACCTCCTTTGTCTTGCATTACCAACAAGAAAGGAAGTTGACTCTCCTGGATAAGTAGGAGTAGGATGAATTTATCTTTGTTTTTCATCTTGAATAACAAGAGAATATGCCTGACCAATAGTAGGAAGAGGGGAAGATAACAAAATATTACTCCTAACACCTATGAAAGTGTCATTTAGACCCATAAGAAACTAAAGCAACCTTTCATCTTGATGAGCTTTTATACACTTTTCTTTTGCTCCACATACACACTCACAACTACAAGCAGAAAAAGTGTTTAGTACATCTAACTCATCCCACAGACTCTTTATTATTGTGAAATATGCAGAAATACTTGAATTTCCTTGAGCTACAACATTTAAATCTTTTTGAAGTTGAAACAATTTGGCACCATTAACTTGACCAAATCTATCTTACAGGTCAGACCATAAGACTTTGGCGCTTTAAGAGTACAAGATAGACTCAACAATTTCTTTTGAGAGAGAGTTGAATAACCTGGACAAGGCCATGTCATTACAACTTGAACAATCCTTTTAAAAAGTTATAACAGTAGGAACAACTAGGAAACCATCAATGAATCCTAGCTTGTTCTTCACTGAAAGAGCTATAATAACAGCCCTTCTCTAGCCATTATAACTCCTACCATAAAAAAAGTGGAGACAAGGTTCATGCTAGAATAATCAGAAGGGTGAATATAGAAAGCATATGATGAATCCACTACATTAATTGCAGGAACTCTATCACTCGCATCTGTGATTTGAGTATTGGATGATTTAATTTCAATTATTTTTGAAAATAGAGAGAAATAAATGAGAGCGGAAGAATAAAAAAATAAAATTAACACTGCTCTGATACCAAGAAAGAATAAATGAAGAACAGTATAGAAAATGTTCTTCTTGTATTTTGAAATGAATAAAGTTATACAATTAGGTTGTATTTATACAAGTAAGATGAAAGTATGTTTACATGACAAAACTAGAAAAGGAAAAGAATATCTCCATATCTCCTATGTAGAATATATGAAAATAAATTCAACATAGACATGCATCACTATATTTGACATTTCACTTCATTGTATTGTACATTATTACAATTTTATGATCTTTGTAAATGCTTTGTTATGGACATTGTGGTTGATGATTATGAAAGACTATGTTGGTGACCTGTATATATATGTTGAGGTGTTGTTATACGTGTTGTGTGTTGTATAAGTTGTGAACTGTATGTTGGGCTTATCTAAGTCAGTGTAGATTGTAGTTTGTGGAGGTTTGATTGGAGTGTTGGGACTACTTGTCTTCTGTTTTGTTTTCCTTTAAGTTAGTAGAGATGCTTGATGAGTACCATTTTTCTTTGGTAGTCACTCCCTTTCTTTCTACACTTGTGTAGGTTACAAGTCCTGGTCGTCTTGATCATCTCTTCTTATCTTTGTCTGAGGCTTACAGTTTGGAGCTTATGAGGTAGTTCCTTGTCATCTTGGCAGACATCACTTACTCTTTCATTATGTCATTATTCTGTTCTAGATACAAAAACATTCAGACTTACTTCTTTCAAATCTATTGTAATACTTAGAGGCTTGTACACGTGACACCAAATTTTGGGGAAAGTTTGAGTTATAATTTGATTTTGGATGATGTTTATGTTATGTTTAGTTCCTTATTCTGTTAAACTTTCACATTTTTCTTAATGTTTGGGGTTTATGCTGACCTGTCTTGGTGGAATAAAACAAGTGTCATCACGTTCGGTTTTTGAATTGTGACACTAAAAGGGCTAATCATGACTCAACAAAAAACAACAGACTTGGCCTATTTTGTCATGTGTAAAACTATCAATACATGTTCTTTTATAGAGATCATCTTTATGGGAAGCAGACACACAGTGAAAAAATTGACAATCTCAATCAATTGACTCATTGAGTTACACCAAACTTGTTGAAAGACGAAAATGATATTAGCTAAACATAGAAGGATCAAACAAATTACTTTAAACTCTCATACAAAGGGGAAAAACTATAGTTGAAAGATCACTAAATTCAAGAGGAGGTTGGATTAGCTGACAGATGGTTGTCAATTCAAGAAAATTAAACTGGGGGG
>JAJOOR010021164.1:0-30000 GCA_036250505.1 Solanum acaule | reverse complement strand
AGGCTGGTGGGATAACTATTTAAACCAGGAGCAAAGGGATAAGATCCTCCAAGCTGTAAAATAAGAAGGAGAACAAGATCTCACCCAAAATGTTGTGTATACCTTTGTTCTTAATATTATAGAACATTTCTCAGGAAGATGGTCAGATAATAGCGAGACCATAAGAACCTTGCTCCAAAACCTTAGGTGCAAGACTCTCACATCTTTTAGATTCTATAAAGATGTTTTCCTTAGCAGAGTTATGGAGTTGGCAGAGTGTAATAGCATTCATTGGAAATCAAAGTTTATAGATGGATTACCGGCTCTATTTGCCGAAAGAGTTAGGAAAACTCTTAGAGGAGATAGTCATAGTATTAACTATGACGATTATACCTATGGAAAACTCATAAGTGCTTGCGTACAAGAAGGACTTTCGTTATGCAATGAAATCAAGTTGAATCAACAGATTAAAAGGTTTCGTCTTAATGAAAGACAACAATTGGGAGAATTCTGTGAACAATTCGCTTTGGATATCCCTAAAGCAAGTTCCAAAGATAAGAAGCATTCTTCTAAGAACAAATCTTCCATAAAGGATTATAAAGAATGGAAGAAAAGAAGAATTGAGAAGAAAGAAAGAAGAGTTGAGCCTTATAAGGAAAAGAAAAGATTTTATAAATCAAAATGAAAATTTGACAAAACAGATACTTGCCACAAATGTGGTAGATTTGGGCATTATGCTAAAGATTGTAGAGTCAAGGAAAAGATCAAAACCCTTGATATTGATGATAATATCAAAGAATCTCTTTGGAAAATCATGCTTAATTCTCATTCAGGAAAATCAGAAACAAGATACATCAGTCATAAGGAATCCTCTACAAGTGAAGATCTTAAAGCCCTTCACCAGGAAGATTATATGTCTTCAGATGATGATTGTTTACCTTTTCAACAAGGGCTAAATTGCGAAAATGAGGGGGAAGAAGATGATCTTTATAAGATCTATTCCCAGTTCAAGGAATTGAGCATCAATGTCATTGATGATGACAAAGTCATAGAGCTCTTACAATTGTAAAAGATCCGAAAATAAGAGCTCAGATTATTGATAAAATCAACAATACTTCTACCTCTAAAAATCATATTACAGAGGATATCCCAACCAAAGAAGGTTCATATACCATGGCGGAAGTCAAGAATCTCCTGTTAGAAAGAAGGAAACTTATAAGTTCTCCTACTACTATCAGTGATCTGAAGCAAGAGATTAATAATCTCAAAAAGGACATTCATCGTTTAAAAGAAAAGAATGTCACTATAGAAATTAGACTTGATAATATCGAAAGTCTAAAGGAGTTGGGTAATAGCTCAGAATCATCTTCTTATGAAGAGGATAGTAGAGATCTTGATTTTCTAAAAACCCTTAATTTCGGTAATAATAAAGAAGAATTTTTACAAAGCTTAAAAGCTTTCACTTCCCAAAAGTTTTATACCAAGATTACTTTCTTATAGATTATAACTACAAAAAAGATTTTACTGCTCTTATAGATAGTGCTACTAATTTAAATTGCATTCAAGAAGGACTTTTTCCTTCAAGATATTTTCATAAAACTACACTTAGCCTCAGATCAGCAAATGGTAGCAAAATCGAAATTGAATATAAATTTCCCAAGGCTTTCATATGCAAAGGAAAAAATTGTTTTCCTCAAAGTTTTGTCTTTGTAAAAGATATTACTAACCAAATTATTTTGGGAGTTCCTTTTATAAATGATAGTTTTCCCCTTACTTATTGGGATAATAAAAAAATCATTGGAACTTGGAATGAAAAACCTTTTATAGTAGAGTTCATTACAAAACCTTTTACAAGAATGATAAATGAATTATCTTCAAAATTGATTTTAAAAAATAATCAAGTTAGTTTTATAAAAGGAGAAATTAATAGCATTGAGATTGATAATATTCTTCAAAATCCTAAATTACAGGATAAGATTGTCATTTTAAAATATCAGTTCTCCCTTAATATTTGTGGGTATCATCCAAATGCTTGCTGGAATAGAAAAAAGCATGTTGTTAGCCTTCCATATGAGGATAACTTTATTGAGGATAATATTCATACAAAAGCAAGACCTTGCCAGATGAACTCAGATTATTTGGAATTATGCAAGAAAGAAATTGACTTTTTGCTTCAAAAAGGACTTATAAGGCATTCTAAATCTCCGTGGTCCTGTACAGCTTTTTATGTTAATAAACATGCTGAACAAGAAAGAGGTGTGCCTAGGTTGGTAATTAATTATAAACCTCTTAATAAAGCCTTAAAATGGATTAGGTACCCTATCCCCAATAAGAAAGATTTATTGGATAGCGTTTATGATGCCATTATATTTTCCAAATTCGATTTAAAATCAGGTTATTGGCAGATTCAGATAGCAGAGTCAGACAGAGACAAAACAGCTTTTAATGTCCCTATGGGACAGTATGAAACTATGAATGGAACATTATGCCACTTGGCTTAAAAAATGCTCCCTCTGAATTTCAAAAGATCATGAATGATATTTTCATGCCTTACAGTAATTTCATAATAGTTTATATAGATGATATTCTTGTATTTTCCAAAAATGTGGAAACTCATTTTTAACACCTTGATCTGTTAAAAAAAATTATTATCCAAAATGGCTTGGTAATATCCAACCCCAAAATGGCTTTGTTTCAAACAAATGTTAGATTTTTGGGTCATTATATTAAAAGGGGTAACATTAGCCCTATTAACAGAAGTATTGAACTTGCATCCAAATTCCCTGATATTATGACTAATAAAACTCAGTTACAGAGATTTCTTGGAAGTCTTAACTATGTTGCTCCTTTTATAAAGGATTTAGCCAAGGATACTGCTATTTTGTATGACAGGCTAAAAAAATAATCATAAAGCATGGTCTGATAAACATTCTGAAGCAGTTAAAAAGATTAAAACAAAGGTTCATAACCTTCCCTGTCTTACTTTAGCCAACCCAAATTGGGGAAAAACGATTGAGACAGATGCTTCAAACATAGGATATAGAGGTATCCTAACCCAATATTGTCCAGATAAGAAACGCCGTTATATTATTCAATTCTATTCTGGCAAATGAAATGATGCTCAGAAAAATGACGCCACTATAGCAAAAGAAACTTTGGCAATAGTTAAAAGTGTTTTAAAGTTCCAAGGTGATCGTTACAACCAGAAGTTTTTGATAAAAACTAATTGCCAAGTAGCTAAATTCATGTTTAATAAAGATTGTAAGCATGATGTTTCTAAACAAATGTTTATAAGATGGCAATCTTTATTAGCGCCATTTGATTTTGAAATCCATTATAAAAAAGGTTCAGATAATAGTTTGCCTGATTTTCTTACGAGAGAATACTTAAACTAATCTTTGTTTTTTATAACAGGATGAGACCTTCGTGGCCTCCGCCCTCAAAGAGGGGAAGAGGAAGAACAGGAACCGAACGAGGTAATATCCTCGCTCAAATGGGAAATCAAAGATTGGTAGAAGCAAATATTGCTTCTACAAGTGGTCTTAATATAGACCATCCAATGTACAAGGAATTCTTGGATTTTATGCAATCCAAGAGAAGAAAGGATAATATTCCTCCATCATATTCCATAGTTCTCACAGATGAAGAGAGCACAGAAATATTTGATCAAAAAGAAGTTACACTTCTTCTAGAACATAGTGATTTGCGATGGAAAAATGACACATGGCAAATAATGTCCAGATATTTGGATTCAGTTTCTTATACCACACATGCTTATAAATACACGATGCATTATGAGATGATACTCTCAGCAACAAGGTATGGTGAACTCCAGCATTTTTACATAGACAATACAAAAAAAGTTTATACCTTTTCAATAATAATTATAAAAACAGTTATGGCTCCAGAAGAATGGGGAATGAGCCCCTTAAAGGAAAGGGATTATATCCATCCAGAAAAAAAGGTAGCAGTAAAATATAATTACTGGACTATATGGATAGCTTTAATAAAGCTTTATTATATGAAAATGCTAATAGAAAGCATTCCTGGTTTATAAAAATATGCTCTCATGCTTTTAACCAACCTATTCCAAATTGATTTTATCGATGGTGGACTTTATATGGTCCCTCAGTAAAAAATTTACCAGAACCTTAGAAAATATTATATTCTGAATGGGTGGACATCTCCCCTAAACTTATAAGTTTAGAACAAGATAATATATTCTTTGAAGGTATGTCCTTAATGTATTTCTTTATAAAATTCTCAATCCCTTGGATTTTGAAATGGTCTATCGAGGTTAATAATACCTCTGAAGGATTTCCCTGTTTACAGAGAATTTTTTATACAAAGTTTTGGAACAAACTAATACAAAAAGACCCTGAAGGAAAAGTTCATGGTCAAGAAATCATAGATTTAATAAATACAACGACGGACAAATACCAAAATACAGAAAGATCAAAACCACAAGTGGATGATCTTAGTCCATTCAAACAAATTGCAAGGAAGCTTCAGATGAAGAAAGGATTAATATCCAAATCGGAAGCAATAGCAATATATATGGAGAAAGTAAAAAGAGATGTGATGAAAAATATCGATATAGATATAAGGGATGATATATCCATGGCATCATCTAGCCACACCAATGATGATGGGGAATGTCCATGGCAGGAGAAGCACAAAGTGTTAATAGCAATGAAGAGATTGACATCGATACTCTTATCCAAAGACTCCAAGACCAAGTGGAAGAACCTTCCAACAACACCGCCTGCAAAGGAAAAGGAAAGGTGTAAAGAAAGAAGTCCCCACAAATTGAATAATTGGGGCAATAAGTCAAAATCTTTAATAAAGTAGGCCATGATAATATGTCAGCCATTTTTCTTAGTGGAAAGACCACGTCTGTTTGACAGTCTTATCCGTTTCTTATTGGCCATTGTAAATTGTGTGGGCCACCTTCTCTTATCGTTTCAAATTTATCAACCTCTATATAAGGAGGCGGGATTCTCTTTAGTGAAGCAGGTCTTAGAACCCCTCTCTCTCTCTCTAATACTACTTTCTTTGTAACTTTTTGAGTTTGTTGAATAATAAAAGTTTTCAGCTTGGTGTGTACATCATCCTTGAGTGGAGTGCTACTCCAGGTACTATTTAATTTTAGTTTTTCTTTATGTGCTTAGCCTAAATGATAGGCTAGACTAGTTTTGTTGCACTATAGCATACTAGGTTACTATAAGAAATGGCGATTATGTCTATTGTTGAAACATATTGAACAGTAATACTAAGGTCAAGTCTAATTGATCCAGGAAGGTTCTTGAAAGATTGTCGAAGGAATCCGTTGGATTACCCATTAGCCAGGAGGGCGTTAGGGCAAACCTGGATAGTAGAAGCTTTCATTAACTATTGCCAGGATTGTTTATACTTGTTAAGGCACCTTGATTAAAAACTAAACGATCCGTTGAAACTTTGGTATCAGAGCCATGGATTTAGTCGCTATAGGTGGTATAGTTCAACACAGCTTCACTTATGAATATCAGAAAGAGAAGATCTACTAATAAAAACAGTAGAAAAGAATAATATGATATACCTCAACATCTAGATCTATTTAATAAATGAACTATTCAAAAAATACATCCCAGGATTATATACAAGATGGGAACATTTGAGAAACTTGGTCTCAAACAAGTGGTTAAAACCACTGAGGAAACTCTCACTTTTGTTAGTGATCATCAATCTTTTAAATTATTATCTAATAATGATCTGGCCCCTTATAGGGTAATTTACAGATTCATGCATATTGGTTTGGTTCAGGTGGCATTTAAGCCCCTTACCTTAAGAGGTCTACCAGAAAGCTTTATAGCAGCCTAAGAGATGGTAGAAATCAAAATTGGAAGAAATTTCTTATAAGGACTATACAAACTAGTCTGGCTTATGGACTAGTTTATTTTAATGCTTATCCTAATTTACAGATCTCTTTACACGATGAGAATTCATTAAGTTATCTAATGCTTAATGTGAAACTTCATGGTTATGATTATATGCCTGGAACTGAAGTTGTTTGCATATGCTATAGAATTTATTATAAACTTCTTCATACCTTGAATCCTATGTGAAGAGTAATTGATTTCAAAAATGAAACTATTCTTATAGAAACGAATTTTGGTAAATATAAGGTTGTTACCAGAAAACCTATCTAGTGGGACTAAATTGATTTCCCGCAGGAATGGGTTATTGAAGGTGCAGCCCAACAAAAAGATAATATTAATGATGAGGTTTCAGAAATTGAACAGTTTAATGATGGAATTGTTAAAATTAAATTTTCCGATCCTATAGCTATGCATAATATAATTGATAATCATAGCATATCATCCAGACTTTCTAGTACTAACTCCTCATATATCTCTCCTATTGATTATATTGTACAGGTTCCCTCTGGAGCATCTACTTCTCAAATTATAGATGTGATAGTATTAAAATTGACAGGGATAATATTGCTAGGCCTATGCCCAATCCCAGTTTTGACTTAGATATAACTGAGTCTGAAAATAAATTTTCCAGATGGACTTCCCACATAAAAATTGTTTTATGATGACTGGCGAACATATTGATTTTGGTCCTGATTCACTAGCAAGAGAAAGGATTTCTAAAGAATTCTGGAAAACCAAATTGAAACCTTTCAAAAAATGGTTCTTTAAGAATTTTAATAAAGAAGAACAGATCGGTTTTCAAGAATAATTTTATACATATCTTATAGAATATAGGCAAAATATATTAATTGCTTTTGTCCCTTGGTTTATGGCTAAGTATGTTCATAACTATATCTCCATGATAGAAAGATATTTTACATTTAGTACTGGGGAAGTTACTAAATCTGTTTTCCTCCCTTACAATCTTTTCAAATTGCAAAAGACAACAAAATTGTTTATTTTAATGCTCTTTCAAAATTATTTGAAGATAATACTGCATTACTTAATGCTCAGCATATTAATATTATTATCAAGCAGCAAAATTATGCTAACATTTATATGAGAATATTAGGAGAGCAGATTGCTTCTATTCACGATAATGTTGATAAACTACTTTCTAGAATCAATTCCAATACTAAAGGAAAAGAGAAAGTAGCCAACACCAGTATCCAACCTTCCTCGGAAATCGGAGATTTTAAGCTAAAAGACTTTTCAGATCTTGAAAGTCTCTTAGAAAAGAAACTCAAAGGCTATAGTCTGAATCCTTTGGGTGTTGATAATCTTTCAGGTGGAGAAAGCAGTCATAGAAAAGAGTTTTCTGATGATATTAATAAAATGTCAGAAAATTATGCAAGAAAACCGGTCCAAAGGATGTACTACTATCCTAGACCTACTCCTCAGGATGTGCTCTTGGAAGAGCATGAACACGTTATAACTAATAGTTATAATGGAAAGGAAATCTATGAATGGAACATAGATGGTTATAAAGATAGACAGATTTATACAACTGTACATAGAATGCTTATGTACAACACTATCTGTAACGCTAACAAGAATAGTGATAAAATTATTGCCGATATGATAACAACAAGATTTACTGGCTAACTAAAAGGCTGGTGGTATAACTATTTAAACCCGGGGTAAAGGGATAGGATCCTCCAACCTGTATAAAAAGAAAGTGAACAGGATCTCACCGAAAAATGTTGTGTATACCCTTGTTCTTAATAATATAGAACATTTCTCAGGAAGATGGTCGGATAATAGCGAGACCATAAGAACCTTGCTCCAAAACCTTAGGTGCAAGACTCTCACATCTTTAAGATTCTATAAAGATGTTTTCCTTAGCAGAATTATGGAGTTGCCAGAGTGTAATAGCACTCATTGGAAATCCAAGTTTATAGATGGATTACCGGCTCTATTTACCGAAAGATTTAGGAAAACTCTTAGAGGAGATAGTCATATTATTAACTATGATGATTATACCTATGGAAAACTAATAAGTGCTTGCGTACAAGAAGGACTTTCGTTATGCAATGAAATCAAGTTGAATCAACAGATTAAAAGGCATTGTGTTAATGAAGGACAACAATTGTGAGAATTCTGTGAACAATTCGCTTTGGATATCCCTAAAGCAAGTTCCAAAGATAAGAAGCATTCTTCTAAGAACAAATCTTCCAAAAAGGATTATAAAGAATGGAAGAAAACAAGAATTGAGAAGAAAGAAAGAAGAGTAAAACCTTATAAGGAAAAGAAAAGATTTTATAAATCGGAAAGAAAAATTGACAAAACAGATACTTGCCACAAGTGTGGTAGATTTGGTTATTATGCTAATGATTGCAGAGTCAAGGAAAATATCAAAAACCTTGATATTGATGATAATATCAAAGAATCTCTTTGCAAAATCATGCTTAATTATGATTAAGGAAAAATCAAAAGCAAGATACAGCAGTCATGAAGAATCCTCTACAAGTGAAGATCTTAAAGCCCTTCACTAGGAAGATTATATGTCTTCAGATGATGATTGTTTGCCTTGTCAACAAGGGCTAAATTGCGAAAATGAGGGGTAAGAAGATGATCTTTATAAGATCTATTCCCAGTTCAAGGAATTGAGCATCAATGTAATTGATAATGACAAAGTCATAGATCTCTTACAAATTGTAAAAGATCCGAAAAGAAGAGCTCAGATTATTGATAAAATCAGCAATACTTCCACCTCTAAAAATCATATTACACAGGATATCCTTACCAAAGAAGGTTCATACACCATGGCAGAAGTCAAGAATCTCCTGTTAGAAAGAAGGAAACTTATAAGTTCTCCTACTACTATCAGTGATCTGAAGCAAGAGATTAATAATCTCAAAGAGGACATTTATCGTTTAAAAAAAATGTCACTATAGAAATTAGAATTGATAATATCAAAAGTCTAAAGGAGTTGGGTAATAGCTCATAATCATCTTCTTGTGAAGAGGATAGTAAAGATTTTGATTTTCTAAGAATCCTTAATTTCGCTATTAATAAAGAAGATTTTTTACAAAGCTTAAAAGCTTTTGACTTACAGGGGAGTTTTTACTCAAAGTGTCTTTACAAGTATAAACAATCTTAGCAACAGTTAATGAAACCTTCCACTATCCGGGTCAGCCCTAACGCCCTCCTGGCAAATGGGTAATCCAACGGATTCCTTCAACAGTCTTTCAAGAACCTGTCTGGATCACTTAGACTTGACCTTAGTATTATTGTTCAATATGTTTCAACAATAGACATAATCGCCATTTCTTATAGTAACCTAGTATGTTATAGTTTAACACAAATGGTCTAGCCCATAATTTAGGCTAAGCACATATAGAAAAACTAAAAATAAACAGTACCTGGAGTAGCACTCCACACAAGGATGATGTACACACCAAGCTGAAAGCTTTTATTATTCAACAAACTAAAAAAAATATAAAGAAAGTAGTACTAAAGAGAGAGAGGGAAGGGGGGTTCTAAGACCTGCCTCGCTAAAGAAAATTTCACCTCTTTATATAGAGGTCGAGAAATCTAAAACGATAAGATAAGGTGGCCCACACAATTTACAATGGCCAATAAGAAAAGGATAAGACCGACAAACAGACGTGGTCTTTCCACTATCAAATATGGCCGACATATTATCATGGCCTGCTTTATTAAAGTTTTTGACTTATTACCCCAATTATTCAATTTGTGGGGCCTTCTTGCTTTACACCATTCCTTTTTCTTTGCAGGCGGTGTTGTTGGAAGATTCTTCCACTTGGTCTTGAAGTCTTTGGAGAAGAGTATCGATGTTAATCTCTTCATTACTATTAGCACTCTGTGCTTCTCCTGCCATGCATTATTCTTCATTATCATTGGTGTGGCTAGTTGAGGCCATGGATATATCATCCCTAATATATATCGAGATTTTTCATTTTTTTACTTCCTCCATATAAATGGCTAAGGCTTCTGATTTGGATATTATTCCTCTCTTCATCTGAAGCTTTCTGGCAATCTGTTTGAATGGACTAAGATCATATACCTGTGGTTTTGATCTTTCTGAATTTTGGTATTTGTCCATGGTTGTATTTATTAAATCTATAATCTCTTGACCATGAATTTTTCCTTGAAGGTCTTTGTGTATTAATTTGTTCCAAAACTTTGTATAAAAAGTTCTCTGTAAACATGGAAATCCTTCAGAGGTATTATTAACCTCTATAGACCATCTCATAATTCATGGGATTGAGAATTCTATAAAAAAATATTTTAAGGACTTACCCTTAAAGAATATATTATCTTGTTCTAAACTCCTGAGTTTAGGGGAGACATCCACCCATTCAGAATATAATATTTTGTAAGGTTCTGGTAAAATTTTTACTGAGGGACCATATAAAGTCCACCATTGGCAAAACCAATTTGGAATAGGTTGGTTAAAAACATGAGAGCATATTTTTATAAACCAATAATGCTTTTTATTAGCATTTTCATATAATAAAGCTTTATTAAAGCTATCCATATAGTCCAGTAATTGTATTTTACTGCTACCTTTTGCTTTGGATGGATATAATCGTTTTCTTTCAATGTGCTCATTCCCCATTCTTCTGGAGCCATAACTCTTTTTATAATGATTTTTGAAAAGTTATAAACTTTTTTTATATTAGCTAGGTAAAAATGATGGAATTCCCTAGATCCTGTTGCTGAGAGTATCATCTCATAATGCATCCTGTTTTTATAAGCAGGTGTACTATAAGAAACTGAATCCAGATACCTGTGCATTATTTGCCAAGGGTCATTTTTCCATCGCAAATCACTTTGTTCTAGAAGAAGTTCGACTTCTTTTTTATAATTTTGATCAAATATTTCTATGTTCTCTTCATCTGTGAGAACTGTGGAATAGGATTATGGAATATGATCCTTTCCTTGTTTGGATTGCATAAAATCCAAAAATTCCTTGTACATTGGATGGTCTGTATTAAGACCACTTGTAGAATCAATATTTACCGCTATTGGTTTCCCATTTGAGCAAGGATATTACCTCTTTGGTTCTTGTTTTTCCTCTTCCCCTCCTCGAGGGTGGAGGCCATGAAGGCCTCATCCAGTCATTGAGATGAAAAATAAAGATTAGTTTAAATATTCTCTTGTAAGAAAATCAGGCAATCTATTATCTGAACCATTTTTATAATGGATGTCAAAATCAAATGGGGCTAATAAAGTCTGCCATCTTGCAAACATATGTTTTCAAACATCATGCTTACAATCTTTATTAAACATGAATTTAGCTGCTTGGCAGTCAGTTTTTATTAAAAACTTTTGGTTATAAAGATCCCCTTGAAACTTTAAAACACTCTTAACTATTGCCAAAATTTCTTTCACTATAGTGGCGTAATTTTTCTGAGCATCATTCCATTTACCAGAATAGAACTGAATAATATAATGGTGCTTTTCATATGGACAGTATTGGGTCAGGACACCACCATAACCTATGTCTGAAGCATATGTCTCAACCATCTTCTCCCAATTTGGGTTGGCCAAAGTAAGACAAGAAAGGTTTTTAACCTTTGTCTTAATCCTTCTAACTTCTTCAGTATGATTATCGGACCAGGTTTTAGGATTATTGTTTAGCCTGTCATATAAAATAGCAGTATCCTTGACAAAATCCTTTATAAAAGGAGCAACATAGTTATAAGACTATCAAGAAATCTCTGTAACTGAGTTTTATTAGTCATAATATCAGGGAATTTGGATGCAAATTCAATACTTCTATTAATAGGGATAATGTTACCGCTTTCAATATTATGACCCAAAAATCTAACTTTGGTGTGAAATAAAGCCATTTAGGGGTGGATATTACTAAGCCGTTTTGGATAATAATTTTTTTTCAACAGATCAAGGTGTTAAAAATGAGTTTCCACATTTTTGGAAAATACAAGAATATCATCTATATAAACTATTATAAAATTACTGTAGGTCATGAAAATATCATTCATTATTTTTTGAAATTCAGAGGAAGCATTTTTTAAGCCAAATGGCATAATGTTCCATTCATATTGTCCCATAGGGACATTAAAAGTTGTTTTATACCTGTCTAACTCAGCTATCTGAATCTGCCAATAACCTGATTTTAAATCAAATTTGGAAAATATAATTGCATCATAAACTCTATCCAATAAATCTTTCTTATTAGGGATAGGGTACCTGATCCATTTTAAGCTTTATTAAGAGGTTTATAATTGATAGCCAACCTGGGCGCACCTCTTTCATGTTCAGCATGTTTATTAACATAAAAAGTTGTACAGGACCACGGAGATTTAGAATTCCTTATAAGGACTTTTTGAAGCAAGGAGTCAATTTCTTTTTTGCATAATTCCAGTTAATGAGAATTCATCTGGTAAGGTCTTGCTTTAGTAGGAATATTATCCTCTGCAAAATTATCCTCATATGAAAGGCTAACAACATGCTTTCTTCTATTCCAGAAAGCATTTGGATGATCTCCACAACTATGAATGGAGAAACTATTCTTTAAAATAGTAATCTTATCCTGTAATTTAGGATTTTGAAGAATACTATCAATCTCAATGCTATTAATTTCTCCCTTTATAAAACTGACTTGATTATTTTTTAAAGCCAATTTTGAAGATAATTCATTAATCATCCTAGTAAAAGGTTTTGTAATAAACTCCAATATAAAAGGTTTTTCATTCCAGGTTCCAATGATTTTTTTACTATCCCAGTAAGTAAGGGGGAAAATATCATTTATAAAAGGAACTCCCAAAATAATTTGGTTAGTAATATCTTTTACTACAACAAAACTTTGAGGAATACAATTTTTTTTCCTTTGCAAATGAAAGCTTTAGGCAATTTATATTCAATTCCCATCTTACTACCATTTGTTGATCTGAGGCTATGGGTAGTTTTATGAAAATATCTTGAAGGAATAAGTTCTTCTTGAATGCAATTTAAATCAGCAGCACTGTCTATTAGAGCAGTAAACTCTTTTTGGTAATTATAATCTTTGAGAAGAGTAATCTTAGTATAAAACTTTTGGAAGTGATAGCTTTCAAACTTTGTAAAAAATCTTCTTTATTATTACCAAAATTTAGGGTTTTAGAAAATCAAGATCTTTACTATCTTCTTCATAAGAAGACGATTCTGAGCAATTACCCAAATCCTTAAGACCTTCGATATTATTAAGTCTAATTTCTATAGTGACATTCTTTTCTTTTAAACGATGAATGTCCTCTTTGAGATTATTAATCTCTTGCTTCAGATCACTGATAGTAGTAGGAGAATTTATAAGTTTCCTTCTTTCTAACAGGAGATTTTTGACTTCCACCATTGTGTATGAACCTTCTTTGGTAGGGACATCTTCTGTAATATGATTTTGAGAAGTGGAAGTATTGTTGATTTTATCAATAATCTGAGCTCTTATTTCCGGATCTTTAACAATTTGTAAGAGCTCTATGACTTTGTCATTATCAATGACATTGATGCTCAATTCTTTGAACTAGGAATAGATCTTATAAAGATCATCTTCTTCCCCTTCCTTTTTGCAACTTAGTCCTTGTTGACAAGGCAAGCAAGCATCATCTGATGATATAATCTTTTTGGTGAAGAGCTTTAAGACTCTCACTTGTAGAGAATTCTTCATGACTGCTGTATTCTGCTTCTGATTTTCTTGAATCAGAATTTAGCATGATTTTGCATAGAGATTCTTTGATATTATCATCAATATCAAGGTTTTTGATAATTTCCTTGACTCTGCGATCTCTAGAATAATGACCAAATCTAGCACACTTGTGGCAAGTATCTACTTTGTCAAATTTTCGTCTAGATTTATAAGATCACTTCTTTTCCTTATAAGGTTCAACTCTCCTTTCTTTATTCTCAATTCTTCTTTGCTTCCATTCTTTATAATCGATTTTGGAAGATTTGTTCTTAGAAGAATGTTTTCCATCTTTGGAACTTTCTTTAGGGATATCCAAAGCGAATTGTTCTTAGAATTCTCCCAATTATTGTCTTTCATTAAGACAATGCCTTTTAATCTGTTGATTCAACTTGATTTCATTGCATAAAGAAAGTCCTTCTTGTACGCAAGCACTTATGAGTTTTCCAAAAGTATATTTGTCATAGTTAATACTATGACTATCTCCTCGAAGAGTCTTCCTAACTCTTTCGGCAAATAGAGCCGGTAATCCATCTATAAATTTGGATTTCCAATGAGTGCTATTACACTCTGGCAACTCCACAACTCAGCTAAGAATGACATCTTTATAGAATCTAAAAGATGTGAGAGTCTTGCATCTAAGGTTTTGTAGCAAGGTTCTTATGGTCTCGCTATTATCCGACCATCTTCTTGAGAAATGTTCTATTATATTAAGAACAAGAGTATACACAGCATTCTAGGTGAGATCATGTTCTCCTTCTTGCTTTACCGCTTGGAGAATCTTATCTCGCTGCTCCGTATTGAGATATTTATCCCACCAGCCTTTTAGTTGACCAGTAAATCTTGTTGTTATCATATCAACAATAGTTTTGTGACTATTCTTGTTTGCCTTACAGATAGTGCTATACATAAGCATTCTATGTACAGTTGTATAAATCTTTCTATTTGTATAACCATCTATGTTCCATTCATAAATCTCCTTTCCATTGTAACTATTAGTTATAATATGTCCATGCTCCTCTAAGAGCACATCCTGAGGAATTGGTCTAGGATAGTAGTACATCCTTTGGACTGGCTTTCTCACATATTTTTCGAAGATGTTATTAATATCATCAGAAAACTCTTTTTTATAACTGGTTTCTCCTCCTGAATGATAATCAACACCCAAAGGCTTCAGACTACAGCCTTTGAATTTCTTTTCTAAGAGACTTTCAAGATCCAAAAAGTCTTAGCTTAAAATCTCCGATTTTCGGGGGAGGTTGGATACTAGTGTTGGCTACTTTCTCTTTTCCTTTAGTATTGGAATTGATTCTAGAAAGTAGTTTATCAACATTATCGTGAATATAAGTAATCTGTTCTCCTAATATGCTCATATAAATGTTAGCATAATTTTGTTGCTTGATTATAATATTAATATGCTGAGCAGTAAGTAAGGCAGTAGTATCTTCAATTAATTTTCAAAGAACATTAAAATAAACAATTTTGTTGTCTTTTTCAATTTGAAAATATTTTAAGGGAGGAAAAACAGATTTAGTAACTTCCCCAGTTTTGTTATCTATTTCTATCATGGAGATATAGTTATGATCATACTTAGCCATAAACCAAGGGACAAAAGCAATTAATATATTTTGCTTAGATTCTATAAGATTTGTATAAAATTCTTCTAGAAAACCGATATGTTCTTCTTTATTAAAATTCTTAAAGAACCATTTTCTGAGAGGTTTACATCTAGATTTCTCGAATTCTTTAGAAATCTTTACTCTTGCCGGAGAACCCGGTCTAAAATCAATATGTTCGCCAGTCATCATAAAATAATTTTTATGTGGAAAGTCCATCTGGAAAATTCATTTCAAACTCAGTTATATCTAAGTTAGAACTGGGCCTGGACATAGGCCTAGCAATATTATCCCTGTCAATTTTAATATTGTCACATCTATAATTTTCTCTGATCTGAGAAGTGATGCTCTAGAGGGAACCTGTACAATATAATCAACAAGAGAGATATATAAGGAGTTAGTTCTAGAAAATCTGGATGACATGCTATGATAATCAATTCTATTATGCATAGTTATAGGATCAGAAAATTTAATTTTAACAGTTCCATCATCAAACCGTTCAATTTCTAAAACTTCATCATTAATATTATCTTTTGATTGGGCTACACCTTCAATAACCCATTCTTGTGGGAAATCAATTTTGTCCCACTGGATAGGTCTTCTGGTAACAACCTTAGATTTACCAAAATTCGTTTCTATAAGAATAATTGCATTTTTTAAATCGATTATTCTGCACATAGCATTCAAGGGATGAAGAAGTTTATAATAAATTCTGTAGCATATGCAAACAACTTCAGTTTCAGGCATATAATCATAACCATGAAGTTTCACATTAAGCATTGGAGAACTTAATGAATTCTCATCATGTAAATAGATCGGTAAATTAGGATAATCATTAAAATAAACTGGTCCATAAGCCAGACAAGTTTGTATAGTCCCTATAAGGAATTTCTTCCAATTTTAGTTTCTACCATCTCTTAAAGATGCTATAAAACTTTCTGGTAGACCTCTTAAAGTAAGGGGCTTAAATGCCACCTGAACCATAACCAATATGCATGAATCTGTAAATTTCCCTATAAGGGGCCAGATCATTTTCAAATAATAATCTAAAAGTTTGATGATCACTATTAATAGTGAGAGTTTCCTCAGTGGTTTTAACCACTTGTTTGAGACCAAGTTTCTCAAATGTTCCCATCTGGTATATAATCCTGGGAGGTATTTTTGGAATAGTCCATTTAATAAGTAGATCTAGATGTTGAGGTATATCATATTCTTCTTTTCTACTATTTTTAACAGTAGATCTTCTCGTTATGATATTCATAAGTGAAGCTATGTTGTACTATAGTACCTATAGCTACTAAAATTTCATGGCTCTGATACCAAAGTTTCAACTGATCGTTCAGTTTTTACTTAAAAAGGACGATAAGATTGTTCATTTTAATGCTCTTTCAAAATTATTTGAAGATAATACTACTTTACATACTACTCAACATATTAATATTATGATTAAGCAGCAAAATTATGCTAACATTTATATGAGCATATTAGGAGAACAAATTACTTCTATTCATGATAAAGTTGATAAACTACTTTCTAGACTCAATTCCAATTCTAAAGAAAAAGAGAAAGTAGACAATACCAGTATCCAACCTCCCCCGGAGATCGGTGATTTCAAGTTAAAAGACTTTTCGAATCTGGAAAGTCTCTTAGAAGAGAGATTCAAAGGTTGTAGTCTGAAGCCTTTGGGGGTTGACAATCTTTCAGGAGGAGAAAGCAGTCATAAAAAAGAGTTTTCTAATAATATTAATAAAATCATAGAAAAATACGCAAAAAAACCGGTCCAAAGTATGTACTACTATCCTAGACTTACTCCTCAAGATATGCTCTTGGAAGAGAATGAACAGGTTATAACTAATAGTTATAATGGAAAGGAAATAAATGCATGGAACATAGATGGTTATACAAATAGACTGATTTATACAATTGTACATAGAATGCTTATGTACAACACTATCTGTAAGGCTCACAAAAATAGTGATAAAACTATTGTTGATGTGATAATAGCAGGATTTACTGGCCAACTAAAAGGCTGGTGGGATAACTATTTAAACCAGGAGCAAATGGATAAGATCCTCCAAGCTGTAAAACGAGCAAGAGAACAAGATCTCACCCAAAATGTTGTGTATACCCTTGTTCTTAATATTATAGAACATTTCTTAGGAAGATGGTCGGATAATAGTGATACCATAAGAACCTTTCTCCAAAACCTTAGGTGCAAGAATCTCACATCTTTTAGATTCTATAAAGATGTTTTCCTTAGCAGAGTTATGGAGTTGCCAGAGTGTAATAGCACTCATTGGAAATCCAAGTTTATAGATGGATTACCGCCTCTATTTGCCGAAAGAGTTAGGAAAACTCTTAGAGTAGATAGTCATATTATTAACTATGACGATTATACCTATGGAAAACTCATAAGTTCTTGTGTATAAGAAGGACACTCGTTATACAATGAAATCAAGTTGAATCAACAGATTGGTAGCAGCAAATATTGCTTCTACAAGTGGTCTTAATAAAGACCATCCAATGTACAAGGAATTCTTTGGTTTTATGCAATCCAAGCAAGGAAAGGATAATATTCCTCCATCATATTCCATAGTTCTCACAGATGAAGAGAGCACAGAAATATTTGATCAAAATGATAAAAAAGAAGTTATACTTCTTCTAGAACATAGTGATTTGCGATGGAAAAATGACCCATGGCAAATAATGTTCAGGTATTTGGATTCAATTTCTTATACCATACCTGCTTATAAATACAGTATGCATTATGAGACGATACTCTTAGCAACGGGGTCTGGTGAATTCCAGCATTTTTACCCAGCCAATACAAAAAAAGTTTATAACTTTTCATAAATTATTATAAAAATAGTTATGGTTCCAGAAGAATGGGGAATGAGCCCCTTAAAGCAAAGGGATTATATCTATCCAGAACAAAAGGTAGCAGTAAAATATAATTACTGGGACTATATGGATAGCTTTAATAAAGCTTTTATCATATGAAAATGCTAATAGAAAGCATTCCTGGTTTATAAAAATAAGCTCTCATGTTTTTTAACCAACCTATTCCAAATTGGTTTTGTCGATGGTGGACTTTCTATGGTCCCTCAGTAAAAAATTTACCAGAACCTTACAAATGATTATATTCTGAATGAGTGGACATCTCTCCTAAACTTATAAGTTTAGAACAAGATAATATATTCTTTGAAGGTATGTTCTTAATGTATTTCTTTATAGAATTCTCAATCCCTTGGATTTTGAAATGATCTATCCAAGTTAATAATACCTCTGAAGGATTTCCCTGTTAACAAAGATTTTTTATACAAAGTTTTGGAACAAACTAATATAAAAAGACCTTGAAGAAAAAATTCATGGTCAAGAAATGTAGATTTAATAAATACAACGATTGACAAATACCAAGATACAGAAAGTTCGAAACCACAGGTTGATTATCTTAGTCCATTCAAACAAATTGCAAGGAAGCTTCAAATGAAGAAAGGATTAATATCCAAATCGAAAGCAATAGCCATATATATGGAGGAGACAAAAAGAGATTTGATGAAAAATCTCGATATAGATATAAGGGATGATATTTCCATGGCATCAGCTAGCCACACTAATGATGATGAGGAATCTTGCATGGCAGGAGAAGCACAAAGTGCTAATAGCAATGAAGAGATTGACATCGATATTCTTCTCCAAAGACTCCAAGACCAAGTGGAAGGATCTTCCAGCAACACTACCTACAAAGGAAAAGGAAAGGTGTAAAGCAAGAAGGCCCCACAAATTGAATAATTGGGGTAATAAGTCAAAAGATTTAATAAAGTAGCCCATGATAATATGTTGGCCATATTTCTTAGTGGAAAGACCACGTCTGTTTGTCGGTCTTATCCTTTTCTTGTTGGCCATTGTGAATTATGTGGGCCACCTTATCTTATCGTTTCAGATTTCTTGACCTCTATATAAGGAGGCGGAATTCTCTTTAGTGAGACAGGTCTTAGAACCCCTCTCTCTCTCTCTAGTACTACTTTCTTTGTAAATTTTTGAGTTTGTTGAATAATAAGAGCTTTCAGCTTGCTGTGTACATCATCCTTGTGTGGAGTGCTACTCCAGGTACTATTTTATTTTAGTTTTTCTTTATGTGCTTAGTCTAAATGATAGGCTAGACCATTTGTATTAAACTATAGCATAATAGGTTACTATAAGAAATGGCGATTATGTCTATTGTTGAAACATATGGAACAGTAATACAAAGGTCAAGTCTAAGTGATCCAGGCAGGTGGCTTTCACTAACTATTGTCAGGATTGTTTATACTTATAAAGGGACTTTGAGTAAAAACTGAACGATCCATTGAAACTATGGTATCAGAGCCATGGACTTTTAGTAGCTATAGGTGGTATAGTTCAACACAACTTTAATTATGAATATCATAAAAAGATGATCTACTGTTAAAAATAGTAGAAAAGAAGAATATGATATACCACAACATCTACATATACTTAATAAGTGGACTATTCCTAAAATTCCTCCCATGATTATATACCAGATGGGAACTTTTGAGAAACTCGGCCTCAAACAAGTGGTTAAAACCACTGAGGAAACTAACACTATTGATAGTGATCATCAAACTTTTAGATTATTATCTGAAAATGATCTGGCCCCTTATAGGGAAATTTACAGATTCATGCATAATGGTTTGGTTCAGGTGGCATTTAAGCCCCTTACCTTAAGAGGTCTACCAGAAAGATTTATAGCCGCTTTAAGAGATGGTAGAAACCAAAATTTGAAGAAATCCCTTATATGGACTATACAAACTAGATCTAACTCTTCTTATATCTCTTCTGTTGATTATATTGTTCAGGTTCCATCTCGAGCATCTACTTCTCAGATTAGAGAAAATTATAGATGTGACAGTATTAAAATTGGTAAGGATAATATTGCTAGGCTTATACCCAGGCCCAGTTCGAACTTAGATATAACTGAGTCTGAAATGAATTTTCCAGATGGATTTTCCACATAAAAATTATTTTATGATGACTAACAAACAAATTGATTTTATTCTAGGTTCACCGGCAAGGGAAAAGATTTCTCAAGAATTTTTTAAATCAAGATGGAAACCTTTCAGAAAATGGTTCTTTAAGAATTTTAATAAAGAAGAACAGATCAGTTTTCAAGAAGAATTTTATATGGATCTTATCGAATTGAAACAAAATGTTTTAATTGCTTTTGTTGCATGGTTTATGACCAAGCATGTTCATAGTTATGTCTCCATGATAGAAAGAGATTTTATATTAAGTATACGGGAAGTTACTAAATCTGTTTTTCCTCCTTTACAGACTTTTCAAATTAAAAAGGACGATAAGATTGTTTATTTTAATGCTCTTTCAAAATTATTTGAAGATAATACTGCTTTACTTACTACTCAGCATATTAATATTATGATTAAGCAGCAAAATTATGCTAACATTTATAAGAGCATATTAGGAGAGCAGATTACTTCTATTCATGATAATGTTGATAAACTACTTTCTAGACTCAATTTCAATTCTAAAGAAAAAGAGAAAGCAGCCGAAACCAGCATCCAACCTCCCCCGTAGATCGATGATTTCAAGTTAAAAGACTTTTCGGATCTGCAAAGTCTCTTAGAAAAGAAATTCAAAGGCTGTAGTCTGAAGGCTTTGGGGGTTGACCATCTTTCAGGAGGAGAAGGCAGTCATAAAAAAGAGTTTTCTGATGATATTAATAAAATATGCAAAAAAAACAGTCCAAAGGGTGTACTACTATTGTAGACCTACTCCTCAGGATGTGCTCTTGGAAGAGCGTGAACACATTATAACTAATAATTATAATGGAAAGGAAATCTATGAATGGAACATAGATGGTTATATAGATAGATAGATATATACAATTGTACATAGAATGCTTATGTACAGCACTATCTGTAAGGCTAACAGGAATATTGATAAAACTATTGCTGATATGATAAAAGCAGGATTTACTGGCTAACTAAAAGGCTGGAGGGATAACTATTTAAACCAGGAGCAAAGGGATAAGATCCTCCAAGTTGTAAAACAAGAAGGAGAACAGGATCTCATCCAAAATGTTGTGTACACCCTTGTTCTTAATATTATAGAACATTTCTCAGGAAGATGGTCGGATAATAGAGAGACCAAAAGAACCTTGCTCCAAAACCTTAGTTGCAAGACACTAACATCTTTTAGATTCTATAAAGATGTTTTCCTTAGCAGATTTATGGAGTTGCCAGAGTGTAATAGCAATCATTGGAAATCCAAGTATATAGATGGATTACCGGCACTATTTGCCGAAAGAGTTAGGAAAAGCTTAGAGGATATAGCCATAGTATTAACTATGAAGATTATACCTGTGGAAAACTTATAGGTGCTTGCGTACAAGAAGGACACTCATTATGCAATGAAATCAAGTTGAATCAACAGATTGGTAGCAGCAAATATTGCTTCTATAAGTGGTCTTAATACAGACAATCCAATGTACAAGGAATTCTTGGATTTTATGTAATCCAAGCAAGGAAAGGATAATATTCCTCCATCATATTCCATAGTTCTCACAGATGAAGAGAGCACAGAAATATTTGATCAAAATGATAAGAAAGAAGTTATACTTCTTCTAGAACATAGTGATTTGAGATGGAAAAATGACCCATGGCAAAGAATGTCAAGTATTTGGATTCAATTTCTTATACCACACCTGCTTATAAATACAGGATGCATTATGAGATGATACTCTCAGCAACAGGATCTGGTGAATTCCTGCGTTTTTACCCAACCAATACAAAAAAAGTTTATAACTTTTCAAAAGTTATTATAACAAGAGTTATGGCTCCAGAAGAATGGGGAATGAGCCCCTTAAAGGAAAGAGATTATATCCATCCAGAACAAAAGGTAGCAGTAAAATATAATTACTGGGACTATATGGATAGCTTTAATAAAGCTTTATTATATGAAAATGCTAATAGAAAGAATTCCTAGTTTATAAAAATATGCTCTCATGTTTTTAACCAACCTATTCCAAATTGGTTTTGTCGATGGTGGACTTTTTATGGTCCCTCAGTAAAAAATTTACCAGAACCTTACAAAAGATTATATTTTGAATGGGTGGACATCTCCCCTAAACTTATAAGTTTAGAACAAGATAATATATTCTTTGAAGGTATGGCCTTAATGTATTTCTTTATAGAATTCTCAATCCCTTGGATTTTGAAATGGTCTATCCAGGTTAATAATACCTCTGAAGGATTTCCCTGTTTACAAAGAATTTTTTATACAAAGTTTTGGAACAGACTAATACAAAAAGTCCCTGAAGGAAAAATTCATGGTCAAGAAATGATAAATTTAATAAATACAACGATGGACAAATACCAAAATACAGAAAGATCGAAACCACAGGTGGATGATCTTAGTACATCCAAAAAAATTTCAAGGAAGCTTCAGATGAAGAAAGGATTAATATCCAAATCGAAAGCAATAGCCATATATATGAAGGAAGTAAAAAGAGATTTGATAAAAAATCTCGATATAGATATAAGGGATGATATATCCATGGCATCAGCTAGCCACACCAATGATGATGAGGAATTGTGCATGGCAGGAGAAGCACAAAGTGTTGATAGCAATGAAGATTTTGACATCGATACTATTCTCCAAAGACTCCAAGACCAAGTGGAAGGATCTTCTAGCAACACCGCCTGCAAACGAAAAGGAAAGGTGTAAAGCAAGAAGGCCCCACAAATTAAATAATTGGGGTAATAAGTCAAAAGCTTTAATAAAGTAGGCCATGACAATATGTCGGCCATATTTCTTAGTGGAAAGACCACGTCTGTTTGTCGGTCTTATCTGTAACACCCCGACTTTTCAAAACATCTAAATTAACTCGTATCTTCATGAAAAGACAAGGAGGGTGGGTAATAAATTAAGAATGATGTGGTATGTCATATTTTAAGTGTTAAAAGGTTGTATCTCCAGTTTTGAAGTTAGGTAAGTGGCAAAATAAAAGTTGGTGAAAGTTATCGTTAGTTCCGTTTTAAAGATCTCTCTGAAATTTGGGTCAAATGTCTTGGATGTTTTCTCCCAATATATAATTGTAGGTCCCCCATCTGATGGTTCGAGATAGGTGAGTCAGGGTTGATTGGACACGACATAGTACAGCAGATAGTGGAGTAGGTTAATCTTATTCGGGAGAGGTTGCTAATAGCTCAAAGCCGACAGAAGTCATACTCAGATGTGCAACGAAGGGACTTATATTTTGTGTCGATAACTGGGTATTCTTAAATGTCTCACCTATGAAGGGTGTTATGAGATTTGGCAAAAAGGGCAAGCTTAGTCCAAGATTCATTGGGCCATATCGGATCCTTCGGAGGGTAGGACGGGTGGCTTATGAGTTAGAATTGCCTTTGGGGCTAGAATAAGTTCATCCAATTTTCCATGTGTCTATGCTACAGAAGTGCGTAGGGGACCCTTCTCAGGTTGTCCCGGTTGAGGATGTTCATATCACAGAGGAGTTGTCCTACGAGGAAACTCCAATTGCCATATTAGATCGGCAGGTCCGTAAATTGAGGACCAATGAGGTGGCTTCGATTAAAGTATTGTGGAGGAACAAGAATAGAGAAGAGGTGACCTGGGAAGCTGAGGATGGCATGAGGTCCAAATATCCTCACTTGTTTCATACCCTAGGGTAATGGCATATCAATGTATATTAGTGTAGTCAGGTTAGATACCAATCTGATTTTTTTATATTGTTGCTTATTATTATTGTTGTTGTCGTTGTATATTTGCTCGCACTGTTATTGTGGAGCTATAGTGCTTAGCTATTTATGTCATCCTATGAGACGCCTAGGTTAGAATTTCTGCATTTAATGTTCCTGGATAGTCACATTTACAAAGGATATTCCGCCTAAATTTTTGAAACTCCTAGGGACTTAACCGCGTGACTCAGATTTTTTCATTCGAGGACGAATGTTTCTAAGGGGGAAAGGATGTAACACCCCGACTTTTCAAAACATCTAAATTAACTCGTATCTTCGTGGAAACACAAGGAGGGTGGGTAATAAATTAAGAATGATGTGGTATGTCATATTTTAAGTGTTAAAGGATTGTATCTCAAGTTTTGAAGTTAGGTAAGTGGCAAAATAAAAGTTGGCGAAAGTTATCGTAAGTTCCTTTTTAAAGATCTCTCTGAAATTTGGGTCAAATGTCTTGGATGTTTTCTCCCAATATATAAATGTAGATACCCCATCGGATGGTTCGAGGTAGGTGAGTCAGGGTTGATTGGACCCGACATAGTACAGCAGACAGTAGAGTGGTTAACCTCATTCGGGAGAGGTTGCTTTCTGCCCAAAGCCGACAGAAGTCATACTCAGATGTGCGACAAAGGAACTTAGATTTTGTGTCGATGACTGGGTATTCTTAAATGCCTCGCCTATGAAGGGTGTTATGAGATTTAGCAAAAAAGGCAAGCTTAGTCCAAGATTCATTGGGCCATACCGGATCCTTCAGAGGGTAGGACGGGTGGTTTATAAGTTAGAATTGCCTTTGGGGCTAGAATTTGTTCATCCAGTTTTCCATGTATCGATGCTATAGAAATGCGTAAGGGACCCTTCTCAGGTTGTCCCGATTGAGGATGTTCATATCACAGAGGAGTTATCCTACGAGGAAACTCCAATTGCCATATTAGATCGGCAGGTCTGTAAATTGAGGACCAAAGAGGTGGCTTCAGTTAAAGTATTGTGGAGAAACAAGATTACATATGAGGTGACCTGGGAAGCTGAGGATGGCATGAGGTCCAAATATCTTCACTTGTTTCATACCCTAGGGTGATGGCATATCAGTGTATATTAGTGTAGTGAGGTTAGATACCAATCTAATTTTTTTTATATTGTTGCTTATTATTATTGTTGTTGTCGTTGTATATTTGCTCGCACTGTTATTGTGAAGCTATAGTGCATAGCTATTTATGTCATCCTATGAGACGCCTAGGTTAGTATTTCTGTGTTTCATCTTCCTGGGTAGTCACATTTACAAAGGATATTCTGCTTAAATTTTTGAAACTCCTAAGGACTTAACCGCGTGACTCAGATTTTTTCATTCGAGGACGAATGTTTCTAAGTGGGAAAGGATGTAACACCCCGACTTTTCAAAACATCTAAATTAACTCGTATCTTCGTGAAAAGACAAGGAAGGTGGGTAATAAATTAAGAATGATGCGGTATGTCATATTTTAAGTGTTCAAGGGTTGTATCTCAAGTTTTGAAGTTAGGTAAGTGGCAAAATAAAAGTTGGCGAAAGTTATTGTAAGTTCCTTTTTAAAGATCTCTCTGAAATTTGGGTCAAATGTCTTGGATGTTTTCTCCCAATATATAAAGAGTTAGAAGGCCTATCACCCATTAATCGAAGGCCTACGAGTCTAGTTTGCAACTCACAAAACCCCGTATCCAACCGACATCGGAGTAAAAAGTTATGAGGGTTTTACTACAGACTGCCGGGGCAGAATCCGGGTCGGGTAAAAAATGTGGTATGTCGGCTTACTCAACGTTTTAAACCATGAAAACATTTCATTTCACTTCCAAACCAGAGAGAAAGCTTAAGAGAGGTTTCCTACGAAGTTCTTGCATGATGAAGGTTAGTTTTTGATGATTTCTACCATTAAATGTTCCCCCCGTGCCTAGAAACGTGATCCCTACACGTGGCAATCGTTTTTCCCTTCTATTAGCTGCGTTTGGAGCTGGTTTTTGAAGATATAAATTTGTAGTTATTGGTGTTTCTTCAAGGTTTAGACTTGGTTAACTAAGGTAATTATCTCAGGACTCTTTTATGATTGTTTTTATGAATTTCTATAGACGTTTTGAAAAGTTGAGGCAATATGGTAATCTGCCGATTTAAGATTAATTATGAATTGTTTATAGGTGCGTACCAGTTGTGTATATATAGTGTTTGTGAAGCTTAGGACATAAGGAACAAGTTTCGTGAAGGAACTACGGTCTTTCGAGCGTTCATTGGAAAGGTATGTTAAGGTTATTCCCTTCGTTCGACTTGTTTCCTTAGAGGTAGTTAACGTTGATAATCTTGTAGATGTAATTGTGAGTGGTTGGCTGATTGAGTGGTTATAAACCCTCATTTTTGGGACTAATAATCAGGTAAGAACGACCCTAAGTTTGGAACGACTTGGAGATTATTCATATCTATTGTTTCTAGCTAAATTGCTCGCCTTTATTCAATTGTTTGTTGTCGCCAGGGCTATTGTTATTAGTTGTTGAGCTATGAACTTCCTATAGGGGCTATGATGTTGTCTAATAGGACTATGTTATTTCCAAAGAGGGCTATGTGTTGCCCACGGGGCTATATTGATGCCAAAGAGTGTTATGTGTTGCCTACGGGGTTATTTTGACGCCAAAGAGGGCAATGTGTTGCTTACATGGCTATGTTGATGCAAAAGAGGGCTATGTGCAGCCCACAGAGCTATGATGTTGCCTAAGAGGGATATGTGCTTCCTACGGGGTTATATCGTTGTCAAAAAGGGCTATTTGACTTCTTACAAAGACAAGGGGCAACCGATAGGGGTATGTAGATTGATTTGGCACCTTATTGGCTTATGGGGGCCTAGGTAGGTGGTATATTGTTTGTACCTGCCGAGCTTATGGGGGCTTGGTTAGGTTGATGTTTGATCATTTTTGTATTTTTATATTCAGTAGCGGGTTATCATGCTTATCTAAAATTTTGATTCCCTTACGTGATTACTTTTGGTATATTATGATACTTGGTCACTTAGTCTATAGCCTTTCATACTCTGTACATTATTTTATACTAACACCCTATTGCCTTGGGAGCGTTGCATTCATGCATGCAGGTCCCGACAAACGACCCAGTGGACCTCTTCAGCAGCAGGATTGACTTCTATTCGATTGGCTAGCCCCTTTCCTCCGGAGCTGCTAAAGTTAGAAGGTTTGTTACCTTTTGTTGTATATATCTTTATGGGTAGGCTAGGGCCCTGTCCCGCCAATCTTTACTACTCTTAGAGGCTTGCAGACTAGTGTGTGGGGTGTATAGCTACGTTATGGCCATACTGGCCTAGGTTGTTGGTTTACTGAAGCTTGTGAGCTGTTTGATGTATTGTATTGATATATACCTGCTTTTAGTTTTGGTATAGATATCATGGTGGCCTCAACGGCCCAATAAGGACTTTTGTTTTTGTTGGCTATTTATTTATATGATCTCCTCGGAGTAGCTGTTTCTTTTATAGATCAGTTGACAGGGGCCTTGCCGGCCGAGGGCTTAGTTTTAAGCCGAGATATACTTGTTTGTTTTCTTGATTGCGTGTGGCTGCCATGCGCTAGTAGCAAATGGTTCAGCAGGGTCAGCTCGGGCCTGAGTTTTTGCATTAGGAGCCAGTTGTGCCCCTCAAGTTTGAGGCGTGACATTATCCTTATCTTATTGACCATTGTAAAATGTGTGGGCCACTTTATCTTATCGTTTCAGATTTCTCGACCTCTATATAAGGAGGCGGAATTCTCTTTAGTGAGGCAGGTCTTAGAACCCCTCTCTCTCTCTTGTACTACTTTCTTTGTAAATTTTTGAGTTTGTTGAATAATAAGAGCTTTCAGCTTGGTGTGTACAACATCCTTGTGTGGAGTGCTACTCCAGGTACTATTTACTTTTAGTTTTTCTTTATGTGCTTAGCCTAAATGATAGGCTAGACCATTTGTGTTGAACTATAGCATACTAGGTTACTATAAGAAATGCCAATTATGCTATTGTTGAAACATATTGAACTATAATACTAAGGTCATGTCTAAGTGAACCAGGCAGGTAACTTTCATTAACTATTGCCAGGATTGTTTATACTTGTAAAGGCATCTTGAGTAAAAATTGAACGATCCGTCGAAATTATGGTATCAAAGCCATGGACTTTTAGTAGCTATAGGTGGTATAGTTCAACACAGCTTTAATTATGAATATCATAAAGAGAAGATCTACTGTTAAAAACAGTAGAAAAGAAGAATATGATATACCACAACATCTAGATCTACTTAATAAGTGGACTATTCCTAAAATTCCTTCCAGGATTATATACCAGATGGAACTTTTGTGAAACTCGGCCTCAAACAAGTGGTTAAAACCACTGAGGAAACTATCACTATCGATAGTGATCATCAAACTTTTAGGAAGACTCTTAGAGGAGATAGTCATAGTATTAACTATGACGAATATACTTATGGAAAACTCATAAGTGCTTGCGTACAAGAAGGACTTTCTTTATGCAATGAAATCAAGTTGAATCAACAGATTAAAAGGCATCGTCTTAATGAAAGACAACAATTGGGAGAATTCTGTGAACAATTCGCTTTGGATATCCCTAAAGCAAGTTCCAAAGATAAGAAGCATTCTTCTAAGAACAAATCTTCCAAAGAGGATTATAAAGAATGGAAGAAAACAAGAATTGAGAAGAAAGAAAGAAGAGCTGAACCTTATAAAGAAAAGAAAAAAATTTATAAATCGAAACGAAAATTTGACAAAACAAATACTTGCCACAAGTGTGGTGGATTTGGTCATTATGCTAATGATTGCAGAGTCAAGGAAAAGATCAAAAACCTTGATATTGATGATAATATCAAAGAATCTCTTTGCAAAATCCTGCTTAATTCTGATTCATGAAAATCAGAAACAGGATACAACAGTCATGAGGAATCCTCTACAAGTGAAGATCTTAAAACCCTTCACCAGGAAGATTATATGTCTTCAGATGATGATTGTTTGCCTTGTTAACAAGGGCTAAATTGTGAAAATGAGGGGGAAGAAGATGATCTTTATAAGATCTATTCCCAGTTCAAGGAATTGAGCATCAATGTCATTGATAATGACAATGCCATAGAGCTCTTACAAATTGTAAAAGATCCGGAAATAAGAGCTCAAATTATTGATAAAATCAGCAATACTTACACCTCTAAAAATCATATTACAGAGGATATCCCTACCAAAGAAGATTCATACATCATGGCAGAAGTCAAGAATCTCCTATTAGAAAGAAGGAAACTTATAAGTTCTCCTACTACTATCAGTGATCTGAAGCAAGAGATTAATAATCTCAAAGAGGACATTCATCGTTTAAAAGAAAAGAATGTCACTATAGAAATTCTTTTCAAACAAATTGTTTCTTTGGTCCATTTGCTATGTATAATGTATGGGGTGGGGTGGGGTGGGGTGGGTTAATTAAAAATAATTTTTTATTTTCTTTTAATTTTTTTTGGATTATTTAAATAGATTTTTGTAAAGAATCAATCCAACCTCCACATGTCAACGTTTCTTTGGTCCATTTGCTATGTATAATGTGTTTGATATGCACACATGTTTGTCTTTTTATTCAATATCATTTTGTATCAAATATGTATAAATTTGTTAAGATTTTAGTATTCAATAATTATAAATTTAAATTGAAGTGTTTAAATGAAATATGAGAACAACTTTAATGGGCAACATACGACTTAAGCCTAAATAATAAATTATAAATAAAATTGAATATAAATGACATGTGATTTCTTGCTTTATGCCCACCTTTTAAAACAAAGCTAAGGGCGTGTTTGGTATGAAGGAAAAAAATGTTTTCCAATTTTCTCATGTTTGATTCGGTTAAATGTTTTCTAAATCAACTTATATTCCTCAAATTTAAGGAAAATTACTTCCCTTCAAAACTTAAGGAAAACATTTTCCAAAACTCTCTTCCAACTTCAAATTACAATTTTTTTTTGTTGAAAAAATTAATTTATTTTGTCCC
>JAJOOR010021163.1:0-15994 GCA_036250505.1 Solanum acaule | reverse complement strand
AACTTTAAACTCTTGACTTAACTTGAAACTTGAGACTCTTTACTTAGCTTGAAACTCTAAGCTCTTTGCTTGACTTGAAACTTGAGTCTAAAAATGAAATTAAAACGTTCAATAAAGACTCTTGAACAACTTTAAAACTTGCTTGACTTGCTTAACTTCTAAGCTTAACTCTTAACTTCACTTGACTTCTAACTTCACTTGACTACTAACTAACTCTCCTTGAATTGGAATTTTGGATTCAAGGTGCTTGATCACATGCTTATAGATGAGTTCTTGACGTTTAAACGTGCTTTGGAGTGTTGGAAACAACTAGGAAACATAGGTACAATATCTAGGAACATGCATAAGAAAGTGGGGAATGAATGGAAAAGCTTGGCGCTCTGAGAGGCGCGGAGCGCCAGAACAAAAACTTCAGAGGGGGCCTGCTGGCGTACTGAGAGGTGCGCCGCCCCAAGGGGGAAAGTTCAGAACCCCTTTTGGGGCGCGCTGGCAGGCGCGACGCGCCAACCCCTTGCCCAGAAAACTCGACTTTTCTCCCTTGTTTTGCCAACTCTAAACCACCCTTACTTCAAGGGTTTCAACCCCAAACAGTAAGAATCATAAAATCCCTCAATACACAAGAGATTCAACTCAAAACACAACCAAATCATGTCCCAAATCAACAAGGAACTCCAACAACACAATTAACAACACAACCAACAACTTCAACAACTACAACCAACAACTTCAACAACACAATCAACCTTTTCTTGAAAATAAAACAAGTTTGGTGTGTGGGGGAAAGGATCAACCCAACACTAAGAACTCACATACCTAGTAGGGATAACCCCGACGATTTTCACGACGATCTTTGACGGAAACTCCTTTATCTCCTCTTCTTCTTCTCTTCTTTCTCTCTTCTTCTCTTCTTCACTCAAGAACCCTAACTCTTACTCTTTCAAAATGGGACAAAAAATGATCCACAATCAGCCTAACACAACAATATAACCTCAAAAGAAATAGCTAGGGAAAAGACCAAAATGCCCTTAAAATTTCCGGACGTATTCCCTGCCAACTGCCCAACTTTCAAAGGGCATAACTTGCTCATACGAACTCGGAATCGAGCAAACTCAGTGGCGTTGGAAAGACATTCCATGAGCTTCGCAACCATAACTGGAACTACACCTAAATCATCCTGAGCTAGAAGTTATGACTGCTCAAAGTTGGCCAAAAACTCACTAATTTTCACACTTGGCCAAATTTCCAGATTCTTTAAAAAATTTTCCAAAAAGAAAAAATTCCAATTCTAGGCCTCTTTATAGTTATTTCAAATCGCCGGATGTTACAATCTGCCCCAGTTGTTTGTTATTCCATGTATAGAAGGACCCACTTGATCTTATATCTTGTAGGCCACAATGTTCAACACAACTCTTGAAGTCTCTTGTCCCAGCTATTGTCACTTTATGTCCCACCCTTTCTCCACTATTCAACATATAATTGAATTCACCCATCACTGTCCATTCTCCTTGCATCTAATTGTAGATATTTTCAGTGTCTCGCCATATATTTTCCCACATGGCTTGGTCATTAAATCCATAAACCAGTGTTGCATCAAACTTCTTCCAGTTCCTCTATGTATTACCTCACTATGTATTAGTTGAGGTGTGATTAGTGTCATATTTACTATGTATATGTCAGGTTTCAGACAAGGCAGATCCTTCCCCCTACATGAGTTGTTAAATTTGTTATAAACAACCACCATTTACAAAGGTTCAGAGCTACTTTAAAAGTTTTTGCCCTTTTAAACTTTGTCTCCAGGAGTCCAAATAGACTGACCTTGTGAGTATGCATAAATAAATGCACTTCTCTATGTTTAACAACCTTATTCATACCCATTACATTCCAAAATCCAAGTTTATCCATTGGGGATAGGGTTTCCCCTTTCCCTTGATTGTACAGAATATGAGTTGTTGCTGAAAAGTCAGAAGGTAATAGTGAAAGGAGTGGAGTTAGGACTCAAAACTCAAAAGCAGAAGTGAAGATGTCTCCGCAGTTCTTCAAGATCATCTTATCTTCTCATGACTCTACAGTAGTAAAATTCATATATAATGCTTTTCCTTTTCTACTTTTGGTTTCTTTGAAATAGATACACTTTAATTTCAAAGCTTGACTATAATTTCCATTTGTTTTCTTCTCGTACAACACATTACAAATGAATTTGTAATCAATTATGGGCTAGTCTGCGAGATGTTGTGTTCCTTGAGGTCCCACTGGTGCTATATGGAAAGTAAAATTGCAAAACTCTAATGGCACCAAATGGCTCAAAGAGGGATGAAGCTAGTTTAAGGAATACTATTCAATTGCTTCCCGTTACCTTCTACTCTTTCAATATAATGGAAACTTTCATTTCTCTGTCTTCATATTTGATATAAGTGCTTCCGAGATCAAATATATTTCTCCACATATTGAACATATAGTGGGCAATAAAGGTATTTGGTTTTAATATTTGTTCCGCTCTCCTTGTCCTTGATGTTGTTGGTTTGGTAAGACGACAACATTCCTTTTGTTAGATGGATGACATTCTTCATTTGTTCTCCTTCCTTTTGGCAGGGCACTGCAATGAAGTACTATCAGTGGATCCCTCAACATCTAAGGTGAAAACCACTAATAGACATAATGAAAAGATAACTACTATCATTTTGGATGCATCACATCACAAGTTTCCACTGCGAAGTAAGCAACACAAAGAGGTGAAGCTTGGATAATGGGAAGTAGGAGGAAATATGCAAAAAAAAAAATTGAAATATAAAGTAATATCTAATTCTCCATATTGTAAAAGACAAAACCCTGGCCTTCCAGCATCCTCTCAAATCAGGGTGAAGCTTGAGAAATAAGACAATTTGTTTCGTGCAAAATGGAAGGAGACTAACAATATGAAGCTTGACACATCTTATAAAGGAAAAGATATGCCATTCCATTTTTTATGGTTACTCTCAACTATATAATACTTGTTTAGTAACAGAGACTCTTACTTTGTTGTTGAATTATAAGAGATTCTTTGGTCTTCTCTTTCCCTAAGATTTGACAGCCTCTGACAAAAAAAAAAGACGTTACCCTCAGAGAAGCACAAGTCCACACTTTACTGTTACTATGCAGCCTGCTTATATTTCCAGAAACTTGCAATTGGTAAGTTGTCAAGTCGAGCTATGTTGTATTTCATGATATGTCATTATTACCTTCCGACTTTAACAAGCCTTTTGATTTAAATTAAACGACATTATAATAAGGCATTTGGGATTAGGAGCTATCTCCACTAGAGTTTTTAAGCAAGCAAGACCTCGATTTAGTTGTATGAATACTTCGAATGTTTCATTTCCATCTAATTGCCAAGAGAACTACAATAAATTGTTGAATGCTCACAACTAAAGTCAATAACACTACAAAGAAATTGTGAATAATCACAATAAAATGATGGCTACTTTCAAGTCATATATGATAATGAAATAAGAGACATTACCAGAACAATTTGTGAGGTTATTAGCTTCTCCTCCTATAATAGTAAATATAACATTTGCATTCTCTCTTCCTAAATAATCTTGATTGAATATCAGATGTACTAGTTTAGTAGCAACCATTTTTTTTTGCACCCACAATCTGTCAGTGTCTTATTCATTAAAACTAAGTGAACAATACTTACAATTCAATATGCCTCAATGCCACAATTTGTGGTTGCACCTATATTTCCAATTCCCCAATGAATGATAGAGGGCAAACACTGAGTAAGTGTTGCATGAATTTTGTTTTTGGTAGTACTAAGCCACCAAGTCATTAAAGTATCTCTGATGCTGCCTGTCATATAGTGATGCCACAAAATGTTGAGAAAAAAGTTCCAAATAGACTTAGCAAGATCTCCATGTCTAAGTAGGTGATCAATGCTTTACAAGTGACTATTCTTACAACATATACATCTGCATGGTCCATGAATTTTGTATTTTTCAAGGGCCACATCATTAGGCAGTCTCATTCTAAGTAACCATAACATAAAGAAAGAAACTTTGTAAGGCACTTTGTTCATATATTGACAATAATGAATGAGTTGTTTCTAGTAGTTCTCAATACTTGCCAAGCTAATTTGTTAGTGAACTGCCCATGTATGTAAGAGCCCATACATGGAAGTCTTCACTACACTTGTGGATAATGATATCTTTGATTTGGTGAACCAAATGGTTAGGGAGAGTATTGTGAAGCTTGGTTAAATTCTATTCTTTATCAAGAATTAATTTGGAGACTTTGACCTTCTTAAATCTGTAAGCCACATGGAGATATTTCTAGTCCACTTTGTCAAAAGACATTTCCAGGCATAAAAGTCTCCAAATCACGTCAATCCATTGTTCATTGAAATCGAATTTCCTCAAGGCACGACATAGATATTTTCAGTCCATTTTGTCAAAAATTTTGGCCATATCTAGTTTAATTAGTACATTACCATTTGTGTTGGCCTTTTTAATATTATGAACCATTTCTTGAGTTAGAAGGATATTTTCGGAAATAGATCTGTCTTTCAAAAAACCAACTTGATTGGGGGAAAGAATCTTGTGGATAATCTTGAACAATCTACTATTAAGAAATTTATAGATGATCTTACAACTGAAATTACTGAGACCTTGTAGGTCTCATCTCAGTGAATCTTTGAGGGTTGCAAGTTTTTGGGATCCAAATGAGACATGAATGAGTGAATGACCTTGGTAGATGAACATTATTAAAGAATTCACAAATCATATGATAAAGTTCAGTAGAGATTATATCCCAACAATGATAAAAAAAAATCTCCCAAAGAGTCAATCTGAGCCTTGTGCACTATTAACATTGAGGGAGAAAACTGCATCCTTAAATTCATCCATAGAGGAATGTTCATTTAATAAAATATCATCCTCCTCAAAGATAACCCTTGGCAAGTAATTTAAGATAGTAAAGTCTATTTGAAGCCTAGGATCAGAGAATTGATGTTTAAAAATTTTATAGCCTCAGAGGCTATATTTGTATTGCTTTCAACCCAATCGTTGTCCTCTTTTTTCATCTTCTTGAGAGTTAATATGCTACTTTTAGCATTGATAATGGAGTGAAAGAATTTAATAATAGCATCTCCTTCTTCAAATTATTTCATTCCAGCTTTGTGTCTCCAATAAGTTTCTTCTCTCTTATTGTGAAGAATTAGTTGAGCATTGACATTATTCAACTGCATCCTATCGATATCACTATTGTCTTGTAAACACATGTCCTCAACTTCAACAATTTTTCCTTCCAAATCTCTTGTTTTTTTCAAAAATGTTCCCAACAATATTTTTGGACCACCAAGAGAGCCGTTTGCAAGTGTTTTCAGCTTCAGATGAAATTTCCACATAGAGGATCCCTGAGTTTCAATGTTCCAAGACTGTCTTGTAGTGTCAAGAAAATCAGCTTCATTAATCCAAAAATTCAAAAATTTAAAGTATTTCTTGGAAATATGTTGAGTATTATCAATAATGATAAAATGAGGGGAATGGTTAGAGCATGTCCTAGTAAAGTGAGTAATAGTAGTGTTGGTGAATTTCTGAGACCAGTCATAATTAATAAGGACTCTATTTAGTCTTTTCCAAATTCTATGCCTTGAATCCCCTCCATTGCACCATGTAAATGTTGATCCAATATAACCAGGTTCAATGAATGAGCAGTCAGTAATACATTGATAAGAAACATACTATTAGATATTTTATGAGTATTTTCTCTCTCCTTTTCACTTGCATCTCAACTACTTTTTACATTTTGCATAGACTGCATTGATCATAATGTTATCCCCCAAACTATTGATGTTGCAGGTAACTTGATTTCAGTGTCTTGAATAATTGTGCAATCATATTGTTGATCACAAAAAAAAATGTTATTGCAATTGGAATGAGCATATTGATAGCCCATCCACCTTTTAAATCTGTCAATTTTGGATATTCTGCAAAATGGCTCCATTAGAGACATAAAGACAATATTATGTCTTCTTTTAAGTTGCTTGAGTCTATGAAAGGCACCCTTAGAGGTAATGCCTTTCACATTCTATATAATTGACTTAATCATAAAAAAAACTAGATAGAATTGTAATTTTTGACCATGATCTTGTCACAATAGCTTTGAAATTTTGTCTGCCTCTTCCTCTTTTTCCTCTACATGTTTTACCTCTCCTAGTTTGAGTAGATCTAGTAGAAAGTTTTATGTTTTCGGCTATCTCACTATACATATTGTCAACTTCAATATCAGGTGGCACAGAGTTGAAAGTATTGATCAGTTGGTTGACTTCCTTATCACTGTCAGAAGTCTTATATTCTACATTCTCATATTATTATGTGTTGGTTCTTTTTCATCAGTGCTTTCTTCTTCAACACTATATTTTTCTTCCTCCTCAGAGATATCTAGTTACTCTTCATGAAAGACATTCAGGCTATCTTGATGAATATGTAGCCTTTCTAGTGGTGTTAAAGTTTGAGTTATTATTGGTTGGAGGACTGGTTTGAATTTGGGTAGGTTGAGTACTTCCAATCTTATTAGATTGGATAGTCTGAGCTTCAGTTGTTTCTTTCAAATTACTGTTCTGAATCATCCGTGTTGACATTGTCATTCGTGGCGTTGGTGTTGATATTTTCCAAGGTTGTTGGTTTATTGATTTTTGTGATTTTAGGTGGTGGATCAAAATTGGAAGAGATTTTAGGAAGATTGTCTCCATTCTTTTCTTTTGCATGTGATGATGTCTTATAGGTTTGTTGTGGTGTTTTGAAAATTTGTAGCTGAAGCTTTGCTAGATATGGCTCCTTTTAAGGCTCGAAGAATATTTGGATTGTTAGTAACAAGGGTAAAAAGATCATTCGTATCTAGGTTCAGTCCTTCCTCTAAATTGGGGATGGAATTTGCAGCGGTAGTTGACACTCCGATGGTGTTTTTTTGGTGTTGATTTTTGTGTTGTTTGAAAATTGGTTTCTATTTACCGTTGGATTTGAAGAGGTGAGGGGTGGGGTTTGCTGACTTATTGGAGTATTATTGGTAGTGTCAAACATTGCCAACGTCTTTATTTGTTTATCTGGAGGGTCGTTTAGTTGTTTGTCAAAAAATACTAACTGAAAGCATTGAGAGAGAAGAAAGTTAGAGAGAAGTCTACAGAATGCAAGTATATTCTTGTATTTCAGATTTTAATCTTTTTCAATACCCAGTTCTTGGTCATCAAGTATGCTACATTTATCCATGTTTGAGTCTGGATGAAATCACTTATTGTGTATTTTCCTTTGCAGATAGGTGATGATAGTAAAAGTAGTCGTCGTGACAATCGTTGAAGTTCCATGAGCTGTTACAGGTCATTTCTTGACTTTGAATACTAGTGAATAGTTTTCATCAATAAAAGCAAGATTAGCGAATGACAGTTTTTGTAGTGATTTGAAGTTTCTTGTAATCCTAATGATTGAAGTGAATGATGTATTTCAATTTAGTCTGTAAAACTAATAGTACACTTTATGATATATTTTTGTGTTGAAATATTTTGTTATTTCTCAATACTAATAAGTCCTTTTAGGTTTAACTATGATGTAAATATTAATTAGTCATTAATATTTAAAATAGAATTTTTCTAGTAAAATGCTGTAAAAAGTCATATGTTCATAAATTGCAAGGGTTAAAACTCCCGTTAATTTTGATGTAAAATTCATGATTTGTGGGGGTTTTGACTCCCAGAGTTCACAAATTGTTGGGGTTTTGACCCCTAGAATTTGAAGTGCATTTTATTGATATCAATTTGCGGGGTTCAAAACCTCCACTAATGAACCCCCGCTAATGGTAACAATGGTTGGTCAAAAACCCCCGTGACTAAATTGTGTCACACCTAATTATAGGGGTTTTGCAACTGCTGCAACACTAAATTGTGGGGGTTATTGGCTGCCGCAATATGTAATTTTAACCCCCGCAATTTAAGCATTTTTTGTAGTATATATATATATAGCATTAATGATATGCATGATCAATTGATTAAAATTTTCTCAGTTTTATTTTATTTGGATTATGTTGACTCAGCATTTTTTCTTTTATAAAAACGAACTCTTCTTTTCAAAATGAGTGTTACTTTAGCAAAAATTATGACCATTAATAAATATAATTCGGCCATAAAATTGCAGAAAAGCTGAATTTCAAAAACAATTACAATTTGTATTCTCGATCAAATAGAACTCCAATTTTCTGCTATTATTTTTTCACTTTAAATATAAAAACCAGTTTTTTTTCAAATACTCATAATTTTCATGTCCCAGGCCCTTTATTTTAGGTATTTCATGTAAACTTCAGTGAATTCCAACTAATCAATGAAGAGAAATAACAATTTGAGAGTAACTGATTGAAGAAGAAGAGAGAAAATTATGTATTGAACTCATGAACAATGAATGAGAAAATCTAACTATTATAATCTAACAAACACTATTTATACCATTACAAACTGAAGTAGTTAATTTAACTAACTCTAACAACTCGACTGATAGGTGTACACTTTTCTGTTAGTGCACTGCATCACATTTAACTAACTGTTTAACATCCTCCCTCAAGCTAGGAGTATGAAAGATGTTATTTAATCCTAGCTTGGAAACAAGATAAGAATGCTGATTGATTGTGAGTCCTTTGGTAAGTAGATTTGATGGCTGCTTTGTTGTGTTCAAATACACTGGCTAAACTAATCCAAGTTATATCTTTTCTCGGATAAAATGACAATCAATGTCAATATGCTTGGTGCGTTCGTGGAAGACTGGATTGATAGCAATCTGAATGACTGATTTATTGTCACAATGTATAGGAACTAGTAACTGCAAGGAGATCCCCAGCTCCTCGAATAGACGAACTAGCCTCACAATTTCAACTACTGTAGAGGCTAGGCTTCTGTATTCAGCTTCTGCTGAGCTGCGCGAGATAGTGTTTTGTTTCTTGGACTTTCATGAAATTAAAGAGTTTCCATAAGTCACTAGGTATCCAGTAATGGACTTTCTAGTGTTGGCACAAAAGGCCCAATCAGCATCACAATAAGCTGACATTTGATTGGTGCTGGAAAAAGACATGAGAATTCCCAAACCTGGAGATTGTTTGACAAATTTAACCACTCTGATTGCAGCCTCTATGTGAGATGTATTTGGTTCATGCATATATTGACTGAGATTCTGTACAACAAAGGCTATGTCAGGCCTGGTTATAGTCAAGTATAAAAGTCTTCCTACCAACTTCTGATATATACTAGGATCCTTCAACAACTTGTCAGTCTTGGATTCTTGAGGAAAATGCAGATCAAACTCAACACTGGTGAGCCTTTGATTTAGCTTAATATGTGCTTTAATAGGCTTTGACCCTGACAACCCCATATCTGAAATCAACTCAAGACAATATTTTCTTTGGTGCATGATAATTCCAGCCTTATTCCTAGCAAATTCAGTGCCTAAGAAGTACCTTAAGTCACCCAAAACTTTGATCTTAATAGTATGTTTGAGTATTTTCTTTGTCTCCAAAATCAGTTGGTGATCATTCTCTGTGATAAGCAGGTCATCAACATAGACCATTACAACAACCAAACTAGATCCTTGGAGCTTAGTGAATAGTGAATAATCAAAGTGACTTTGATTGAATCCAAAAGCAGTCAAGGTTGTAATTAGCTTTATGTTCCATTGTCTACTAGCTTGCTTGAGTCCATATAAAGATTTGGTCAACTTGCAGACCTTCCCCTTCCCACTTTGATGACCGAAACCCAATGGCATCTCTATGTACACTTCCTCATCCAAATCACCTTGAAGAAATGCATTAAAAACATCCATTTGATGAAGTCCCCAACCTTGTGCAACAGCTAAAAATATCACCACTCTGACTGTCACCATCTTCACTACTGGGGAGAAAGTTTCTTGATAATCTAAGCCTTCTCTCTGATTGTATACTTTGGCAACTAGTCGAGCTTTGAATCTATCCACTTCACCATTGGCATTATACTTTATCTTGTACACCCACTTACATCCTATGGCTTTCTTACCCACAGACAGCTGTATAATTTTCCATGTGTTATTCTCTTCTAGGGCCTGAATTCCACTTTGCATAGCTTCAATCCATCTGTTGTCTTTTACTGCTTCATGATATGTTTTATTCTCTTACTCTTGTGAGAATTTTGTCAAAAAACTCTTATAAGGGACTGAGATGCTAGCATAATCCACAATATCACCTATGGAGTATAAACAATTTCTAGTTACTTTCCCAGGTAAGACATAATCTTCTTGCCAAATAGGAGGCATGAAAGTCCTATGTGACTTCCTTAAACCAATATGGTCTTGTGCATCTGGACATATTCCTCCTCCATATGTTCCTTTTCCAGTGTGCATAAAGGAGGTGGGGTTACCTCAATAGGACCTGGTTCACCATCAGAAAGCCCAATAACAACAGTGCTTGGTATTTCATCTTCACCATGATCGGAGGAAATCAATATCTCACTTTCAACATGATTAGGCATTTCAGTCCCACCAAGATCACGAAAGTGCATGCCCCCTTCAGAATCAATATTATGTGCTTGAAATGGGAATAAGTATTCATGGAAGACAACATCTCTACTAAAAAATATAGTCTTAGACTTCATGTCATATAATCTGTATCCCTTTTGAGTAACTGGATATCCAAGCAAAACTGCCTCCCTTACCCTGGGTGCAAATTTATCTCCCTTCAAGAGATTTGTAGCAAAACAAAATCATCCCACTACTTTAAGCTGATACAAAAAAGGTTGTTTATTATAAAGTAGTTCATATGGGGTCTTGTTGCCTAGTGTAGTAAGGGGAATTCTATTAATGATATATAATGCAGTCTCCACACATTCCCCCCAGAACATGCCAGGAAGATTACTTTGTATTTTGATTGCTCTAGCAGTCTCCAAAATATGCATGTGCTTCATTTCCACAACACCATTTTGTTGTGGTGTATGAGGACAAAAACTTTGGTGCAATATCCCATTTGATGTAAACAATTCACTACAATTTGTTTTAAAGAATTCACCTCCATTATCAGATCTAAACACCTTCACAATTCTGCCAAACTGTGTTTTTATCATTGATAGGAATTGTTTAAGAACTACAATCACATCAGACTTTAAAGCAAGTAAGAAAACCCATGTCCACTAGAATGATCATCAACTAAAGTGAGGAAATACCTCTTCCCATTGTGAGTAGTCTTCTTGTAAGGGCCCCAAACATCCATGTGAACCAAATCAAAATTAGCATCTGCTTTACTATTGCTAATGTGAAAAGGAACTCTACTTTGTCTAGCCTGTGGACAAATACTACATTGTTTCAAAGTAAGACTACTACAATTATTGAAAGCCTTTTTTCTTCTAAGTACTCCCATAGGAATGTGTCCCAATCTCATATGCCAAATGACAAGATCAATGGTTTTCCCAACAGCAGACATTGTCCTGATTGCATTCACATTTCTTTGCTGCATCCCTTGCATTCTTAGCACATAAATATCATCCTCTATATCACCAATCCCCTTCACCTTCCCAGATGAAAGGTCCTGAAATACACAGCATGTGGGAAAAAAGGAAACACAATAGTCCAATTCTTTTGTCAATTTTGAAACTAACAATAGATTAAACTTGAATGCTGGCACACACAACACATCACTAATTACTTCACCTTCATTCAACTGAACACTTATAATATGAGAAATAGAAGCTAAATCACTTGTTGGTAGTTGTACTTTTCCTGCATTTCTCATAATGATCTCATCATGTAAGTGTTGTTTGTTGCTTATCATATGTTCTATACACCCTAAGTCCACTCTCCAGTTCATGAGTTTCATAGGATTACCTGCTATGTGAGCACTCTTATGTGGTTATTTTGTGGTGTTCATGTTTAGTACATTTAGCATCTGCTTTAATTGTTCTAGTGTGGCCTTATTCATCAACTGCATAAACTGATCCTGTGTAACTATTTGATCATCACACACCTTCCCTCCTATGACAGCATTAGCACTCCTCTGGAAATCCTCACAGCAATTGCTTGATTCATTCTGCATATGTCCTCCAAAAACTGCATTGACCTTCTTCTTTGACTTGAAATCTGCAGGGTACCCAATTAGTTGATAACAATTGCTCTTAACATACCCTGTTGCATGACAATGTTCACATTGCATCAATTTGTAACATCCATCCCTTGTATGCCCCTTCATGTGATAGAAATCGCAATAGAAATTGTTGTATCCTTTCTTTTGAAACTGTTTGGTTCCAGTTTGTCTTGAAGCAAACAAAGTTGTTGGTTCTATTCCATCATGAACAACTCCGGCAATTCCTCTTTTACTTTCATCTTGAATAACCATTGCATATGCTTGGTTTTTTAGGCAAATTATCATCATCAAGATCTGTCCCCTTGCCTGTGAGTAAGTTTCATTTAGACCCATCAAAAATTGTAAAAGATGCTGATAATGCATTTGCTCAACGAACTCCTTGGATTTGTGACAGTCGCACCCTGGTGAAGGCAAAATTAAGTCATATTCATCCCATAGACTCTTTAATTTTGTGTAATAAGAAGAAATTGTAGACTCTCTGTGTTAATGTGAAAATTCCCCTGTGAAGTTGATACAAGCTCGATCCATTCACTTTGTCGAAACGTTCCTTCAAATCAAGCCAAACCTTGTGTGCACTTGACGCATATAAGATTCCACTAAGCAGATCTTCTCACATTACATGTAAGCCATGAAATTACGATCGCATTACATTGATCCCAAATCTTCTTCAAATCCCCTTCATAATCACTCCTGGAAACTGATCCATCCATGAGACCTAACTTGTTTCTTCTAAGCAATGCTATCTCCATTGCTTGACTCCACAGAGTGTAGTTCTCCATGCCGAGCAATTGAATCCTAATAGACAATTCTCCAGGAACATCAGAAGAGCACAAGTAGAGTGGGTAATTGTGATCTAAAATCACCGAACCTCCCCTCAATACAACTCCTCCAGTTCCACCACGTGTTTCATCCATTGATCCATCCTTGATCTCCATTGCAGAATCTCTCGATCTTTGCTAAAAAAATCCCAAGATAAATCCCTAGATCTGCTCCAAACTGCTCTGATACCATGTAAACTTCAGTGAATTCCAACTAATCAATGAAGAGAAATAACAATTTGAAAGTAACTGATTGAAGAAGAAGAGGGAAAATTATGTATTGAACTCATGAACAATGAATGAGAAAATCTAACTATTACAATCTACCAAACACTATTTATACCATTACAAACTGAAGTAGTTAATTTAACTAACTCTAACAACTCGACTGACATGTGTACACTTTTCTGTTAGTGCACTGCAGTACATTTAACTATCTGTTTAACCTTTCATCATGATTTAATTCTATTTGATTGCCGTCTACTTTTCATAATTAAATTTGGAATTTAAAAGATTTCTGAATCTTGTGCTCCAAATCTAAAGATAAATATTGAATACATAAAAATGTTTGGTTGCATGTCACGTGGAAAATAGAATTAAATTAAAGAGTTGCCAAAAAAAAAGAGACATTCTATTTGAACGAACTAAAAATGAAAGTAACACAAACAAATTAAAAACGAAGAGAATATATAAGATCAATCACAAGAGTTTGATAACATTGCCCGAAATAAATATAGGAAAGGTGTCAAACAAAATAATTAAGTTCAAACTAATTTTTAAAAAAAATCATATCTCGAATTTGGTGGACAATCAGTTTGTCCCGCATTTGTTCCCCTCTTCTTTCTCTTTTTTTTTTTTAAAGAATTCATTTTTGGTCGAATCTTTTTATCTTTACATTATTTTATTTTTTATATTGTAAAAATATAATATTAAGACAAATTAAATTAATAAATATTCAAAAAAAAAATTAAAAATATTATATTGTGAAGTAAGGAATGAAAAATATTTGCATTTTTGACCAAATATCACCTACCAAACGCACCCTTGAGTGTTTTTATTTTTATATTTTTTTTGTGTGAATGTGAGGTGTATTTTTATTAAAAATTAGAAGTACACTAATTTTATTTTATTTTTGCACAATACATATTACTACACAAAAGGTGGGGTGCGCCAGGCCTGGGCTAAGGTGATGCGTGAAGACCCAAACAAGTTATTTTGATGGGCCTCCCCCTTAAAGAAAGGATTAATTACTTGAGTGGATCCTTTTAAAAAAATAATTACTTATTTTAAGTATACTCTTTAATTATTACCATTTATAACAATATATAACAATATTATATATTTTATTAGATTTGTCTTTCTCTTTTGCCTCTTTCTCCTTTTTCTCTCTCGCCATTTTAGTTTTTATCTCTTTTTCTCGCTCTTTCTCCCTTTTTTTCTTTATATTGTTCTTTTTTCCTTATTTTCTTTTCTGCTGCTGCTCTTTCTCTCTTGCTTACTTTCTATTGCTTTTTCTTTCTTTTTTCTTTTTGTTGCACTTTCTCCCTCTCTTTCTCTCTCTATTTTCTTTCATAGTATAGTCAATGATTCGTAGACTAAATAAATTTGTATCAATAATTAATTAATTAGACAAGTAATCTAATCGTAACAAATGAAGAGACATAATAAATTGCAAAATGAATTAAGCTTGAATTAAAAATGTGTTCCCCACATATTAAAGTTGAATTAATATGAATGCAAAATGTAGCAAACGAAAGAGCATTATATGATCTGTAAACTGAATGAAATTGTATCAACAATGAATTTCACAAGTAATTAAACGTAAAAAATCAACCAATAAATTGCAAAATCAATTAAAATTGTATTTAAAAGTGTATTACACTAATATTAAACAAGTAAATAAATTAAATTTGCTCTAAAATTGTATTACACAATATTAAAGTTGAAATAGAAGAGAGAATTAAGAATGAATGAAAAACGTAACTAATGAAAGACAAGACAACGATCTATAAACTGAATTAAACTTATATTATGCATGAATAAAACATGTATTATATGTGTCTTATAAATTATTTTTGATTTGTATCACTAAGAACGTGAGTGATGTTTGCAATATGTATTAAAAATGTATTCTGCATGTATTATAAATGTGTTACCTAAATTACTTTAGTTCATATCATTAAAAACGGAGTGAAGTTTGCAATATGTATTATAAATGTAGGATGTATTATTAATGATTTTAATACAATTTTAATACAATTATGAAACATATCTAATACAACTTTAATACAAACGCGATATAGTTTCGTAAACTTCATCCTTTTCGAGCTTCAAACTAATATTTCTCCTAAAATCAATTCTAAACTTAACCAAACCCTCTTAAAATTGAGATATAAACTCCAAATGATATTTTCAATTATTTGTAGGAACAACCTATCCAAACTAAAGAGCATAGAAGTAATCTAATTGTAACAAATGAAGAAACATAATAAACTGCCAAATGAATTAAACTTAAAATTAAAAATGTATTACACACATATTAAAGTTGAATTAGAAGTGAATTAAACACGCATGCAAAATGTAGCAAACGAAAGAGCATTCTGTGATTTGTAAACTGAATAAAATTTGTATCAATAATGAATTAAACATGCAAAATGTAGCAAACGAAAGAGCATTCTGTGATTCGTAAACTGAATAAAACTTGTATCAATAATGAATTAAACAAGTAATTTAATCATAACAAATCAACCAATAAACTGTAAAATGAATTAACTTGTATTAAAAGTGTATTACACAAATATTAAAGTTGAATTAGAAGAGAGAATTAAGCATGGATAAAAAATGTAACTAATGAAACACCAGACAATGACCTATAGAGTGAATTAAACTTATATCAATAATGAATTAAACAAGCAATCTAATAGCAACAAATAATAAACTACAAAATGAATTAAATTTGCATTAAAAGTGTATTACACAATATTAAAGTTGAATTAGAAGAGAAAATTAAGAATAAATAAAAAACGTAACTAACGAAAGACAAGACAATAATCTGTAGACTGAATTAA